>CABHPQ010148709.1:0-46509 GCA_902168405.1 Peromyscus aztecus | reverse complement strand
GAGTTTGGATTTGAACACCAGGAATCAAAAGGAAGCTTTAGATGCAGAAGTATACAGAAAATGTAGAATGATTCTGATGAGATAGACACAGCTGAGACAGGAATCAGTAAGTTTGAAGATATGTTAATATAGATTTCTTAAATTTACTTGCCAAAAGAAAAAAAAAAGGACAGAAGAAATAAGTAATAATGAGGGAATATCCTGGTACCATAGAGGAATTTCAAGTGGTTTAACATATGTGCAATTGAAATATTCACATTCAAATTGTCAAATTCACAAAACCCCAAACAATTTCAAAGTAAAATCATGGAAGATAGCAGAAATCTGTGAAGAGGACCTCTTACCCATAGACTAACAGAGATAAAAACTTGTCTCATCCAAAATTGGGTTACCTGGCAAAGAACAAAATATTTATGTACTGAAAGAAAAGCCACAGACATCCATCAATTTTATGTACAGTGGTCATCTTCTTGGAGCAAATTGTAGATAGATTTATAAATGTGCTTTATAACAGTTGTGTGAATATTGTCTCTTTAAATAAAAATATGTAAAATTAATATAATTGCCTTATCTCTTGGCCCTCATTCTTAGAAAATTTTTGGTGTAGTTCTACTTCCAAGATCATCATCACAATCATTGTAAAGTATATGTCTCTAAGAAACAAAATGAATTAAAATAATTTTTGATCATACTTATGTCACAGGGGCAGAGAATAATATATGTATAGAGGATTTATTGAATGAATGAGTGAATCATAATTATTATCATATCCTTTCTTTAATACTGGTAGTTTCATTTTTATTCATCATACAGAGTTTTAATGATTAAAATCTACATACTTCAATTTGATCATGAATAAAAACCCTAGGGAACTTTTCACTTAAGTAATAACAAATATAACATTAGAGGTGAATCAGACTCAAGTAAATGAGGCAATTTGTCCTAAATTATGTAGTGTACAATTGCAGAGGAAAATTGTGAGCCCAGATTTTCTGTTTTGTCACTATAGACACAGAAAAGCAGCAGATTCGGGATTCTTAAGTCAAACGTTGTAGTGATATAGAAAAGAATAATGGAATCAAGAAAGAATAAAAGGTGTTCAAGCAGAAACTCCATGAGCTAGGAAAAGCAGCTGATAAATGGTACAGGGGTTTCCTGGGTAGAAACAATGGATTGTGGAAAGAAACTGAAGCAGATCAAATTAGTTTAGATTTTCAAAAATTGCTAGGAGTCTTGGTGCATACCTGTTTGATTTGCTTTCAACCTTCCATGTTGCAGTCCCTCACTGAGGGAGTCAGGTGGGTAATTCAAGCAAGAACTTGAAGCAGAAATAATGAATGATGCTTGCTAGCTTGCCTGGACTCATGCTTATTATGTTCCTTACAAAGGCCTTGGCCACCTGAGCAAGGGATTGTACCATCCACAGTGGGCTGGATTTTCCCACATCAAGCAGCAAGCAAGACCACCCCCGACAGATGTACCCACAGACCAATTTGACCTAAGCAATTCCTCAAATGAAGCTCCTTTCTCAGGTGCTTCTACGTTGTGTGAAAGATGACTCTTAAAACTAAGTAGGATGTCTCTCACTCCAGCAATCTGTAGCTGGAGGCAGGAAAAGCAAGAGTCCAACATCACGGTAGATACATAGTAAGACTCTGTCTCAAAACAGAAAAAAACAAAACTCTGTCTCAAACAGAAAGAAATAAAAGCATAAATATGCCAAAATATAACACATCATTCATTTTAAAATATAGCAACATAATAAAATGAACTATTTTAATATTCTACTCACCGTAAGTAAACTCACAATGTTTTGCAACACCACCATTTTAAAATGTTTCAAAAACTCCTTGAAAGCAGCCAAAGAAACCCCAAGCCCATTTGGCAGCCATGACCCATGTCTCCTATCCCAAAACTTGAATCAACCACCAATCTGCATGGATGTGCCTGTTATTAATATTTCACATAAAGAAATCATATAGCTTTTATGTCAAATTATTTAATCTAGTGTAATGCTTCTAAGATGTCTCCAAGTTGTGATATGTATGAATATTTAATTCATTTATTGCAGAATGAGGCTATATAACTGTATTTATACATGAAGATATGTTTTTCTATCCTCTAGTTTGTTATCCATTCTATAATGTGTATTGTTCTTCTGACTGCTGTGTAGTTCTATTTCATTTTTTGAGTTATTTGTATAGTATTTATAACCTTTGTTTCTTTCTAAACACCATGTTCACTGAGTCTTATGAGTTTGTCAATTTGTGTTTTCATTTTAGTCTTTCTCTTGGGATTTTCATATATCATTTGGAACTTGTTCTTTGATCCATTTTTAAATTATATGCAGCTTGGCTAAGTTCCACATATTTTGAAGGACTGTTATTTATTCCTGTTTATTTGATACTATTAGACTGAAAAAGTTATTTTCATTATTTCAGCCTTTAAATTCATTGAGAATTGTTGAGTAATGTATAATATGGAGTCAATACAAATGATAAAGCTTACACTACAACTAACTGCAGAGGTAAGTTCCTGTCTACAAAAAACTCAGTACATTTTTCATTTGACATGGAGTTTTTTGTATGCATGTTTTGCCTGGGTGGTTTATGGTGTTAATTATGCATTTTATATACATGTACTATGTATTATTTATGTATGCATATAATATATGTGTAGATGTAATTCTGAACGGCTTTATTAGATAAGAAACACAGAGCCAAATGCAGAGTTAAAAGCCCCAGAGGTCAGAGAGCAGTAGCTAAGAGCTGAGACCAAGACTGCCTTCTTACCACACGGTGCTGCTGCAGTTCTTCCCCTGAAGGTGAAGACACCTACTTTCTGTGTGTCTGTATTTTTATTGACTTTCTGTTCTGCCTTCTCATTGGTTTTAAACCCAACCACATGACCTCCTTGTCACTGCCTGTCTATACAGACCTCCAGGTCTCTATGGTTGGTATTGAAATTAAAGGCATATGTCTCCCAGCTGGCTATATCCTTGAACACACAGACTCTGCCATGTGATCAGATTAAGGGCATGTGCTACCACTGCCAGACTTCTGCTATGGTTTGCTATTAGCTCTGACCCCCAGGCAACTTTATTTATTAACATACAAATAAAATCACATTTCAGCCCAAATAAAATATCACCATATATATGTATATGTTTATATATAACTATATATTTTTGCATCTCATAAATGGCTTTTGTATATATATATATATATATATAATTTGCATCTTATGGATGGCTGGGGTGGTGATATGAATGAAAACAGCCCCCAAAGGGAGTGACACTATTAGGAGGTTTGGTCCTGTTGGAGTAGGTGTGGTCTCATTGGAGGAAGTGCTTCACTGTGGAGGTAGGCTTTGCGGTCTTACATATGCTGGAGATACCACCCAGTATCTTAGACTACTCCCTGTTAGCTGTAGGGTGAAGAAATCTTAGCTACACCTCCAGCAGCATGTCTACCAGCAAGCTGCCATTTCCTGCCATGATGATAATGGACTGAACCTCTGAATTGTAAGTGAGCCACCCCCAATTAAATGCTTTCCTTTGTTAGAGTTGCTGTGGTCATGGTGTCTCTTCACAGCAATAGAAAGCCTAACCAAGACAGCTTGAATATTATATTGTTGATATAGTTTTGTAATCTCAGCTACATAATCTCAGTGACATAAACTCAGAGGCAGAAGGTTTGCAGGTTCTAAGATTACATGGGCTATAGAATGTGGTCAAGTCTATTCTATTGCAACAAAGGCCCTGCCTCAAAATAAGTACAAAAATTAGGTAAAGAGTTCAAAGCATTGTTTTATTTAGGGTTTTCCTCCAATAAGGACACATCTCCTAATAGTGCCACTCCCTTTGGGGACCATTTTCTTTCAAACCACCAAATTCCGCTCCCTGGCCCCTACAAGCTTTTAACAACATCATATTGGAAAATTTATTTAGTCCAACTTCAATATTTTCCACAGTCTATCACAGTCTCATAATGTTTAAGAGTCCAAAGTTCAAAGTCTCTTCTGAGATTCATGCAACCTCTTAAGTGTAATCTCCTATAAAATCAAAAAGCAGATCACATACTTCCAACATATCATGGCATAGAATATATATCACCATTCTAAAATGTAGGGAAGGGAGCATAGTGAGGAAATACTGAACCAAAGCAAGATCAAAAATTAGCTGGGCAAACTCCAAACTTTGTATCTTCATGTCTGATATCAAAATGCTCTTCAGATCTCCAAATCCATTCAGGTTTGACTGCAACAAACTTCTTGCTCTTGGGCTAGTTCCAGTCCCTGTTAGCAACTCTCCTAGGCAGGTATCCCATGACTCTGACATCTCTAACATCTTAGGTTCTCTAAGCTAATATAGGCTTCAACTTCACAGCTTCATGGATTGACCTCTCCTGTGCCTTCATTCAGGGATACCTCTTACACATGCCTGGCCTCAGTGACTTTCTTTAGGCGCAGAGGAAAATTTGTAATCAGAAGTTTTTCTGTGTCCTGCCTGGTCCACAGCCACTCAGACCCAAGTAAATACACAGAAGCTTATATTAATTAAAACTGCTTGGCCATTAGCTCAGGCTTACTACTGACTAGCCCTTATACTTAAACTCAGCCCATTTCTGTTAATCTATATGTTGCCACATTTTTCATGGCTTTACCTATGTTCCATTACATGCTTCTCCCTGGACAGCTGGTTGGCATCTCCTGACTCAGCCTTCTTCTTCCCAGAATTCTCCTTGTCTACTTATCCCACCTATACTTCTTGCCTGGCTACTGACCAATCAGCATTTTATTAAACCAGTGTACAAAAGCATTATCCCACAGCAGAAATTCCATAAGTCATTTCTTCTATCCTTAACTCTGAAGCCAGAACAATATGGCCAAAGTTGCCAAGTTCTGCTGCTTACTGGGGCTAGAACATGGCCCCTCATTCAATTACATCTTCACTGGCTTTCTGTCCTTCATTGCCTAAGTTTGGCTGTCCTGGAGCTTGTTCTATAGACCAGGCTGGCCTCAAACTCAGAGATCTGCCAGCCTCTGCCTCCCCAGTGCTGGGATCAAAGGTGTGCACCACCACACCTGGCTCTAAGCTTTTCTTCAGTTCCTTTTCACAAGTTGAAAACTTAGACAGATGGGATCTTACCCTGAGATCACCACTCCCTTTATTCAATTTCTTAATTCATTTATCTCTTTGAACAGAGGATTCACCTCCATTCTACTTTGTGGTGCCCTTTTTCTCCTCAAGTATTTTTCCTGGC
The DNA here is from genome assembly GCA_902168405.1 of Peromyscus aztecus. Taxonomy (NCBI): domain Eukaryota; kingdom Metazoa; phylum Chordata; class Mammalia; order Rodentia; family Cricetidae; genus Peromyscus; species Peromyscus aztecus. Next base: position 41,245 of record CABHPQ010148709.1, on the reverse strand, counting down.
TCATCTTGCTCTTCTTCATTATATATCTTCATTAGAGTTACCATTAATATCCACATGGCAAAGTCTATACAAGGTTTTGAAATTTCTTCTGCCAAATTAATCCAAAATTCTTCACTTTAGCCTCAGGTAGCCTCTTCAGAAAAGGACAAAAGGCAGCCAGTTTTTTCACCAAAATATTACAAGACCAATGTCTAGGTCACGTACTAACATTCTTCTCTGAAGCCTCTTGTTTCAGCTTCTGACATTTCAGCTCATTATCAGCACCATTGTCTCCCATGTTCCAACTAGTATGGCCCATTAAGCAGTGCTTAAAGCATTCCACTGCTTTCCAAACCCAGAGTCCAGATTCCTCCAAACAAACACATGGTGAGGGTTATCATACCTATACCCCAATCCATGGTACCAACATCTGTCTTAGTTAGGGTTTTCTCTTGCTGTGAAGAGACACCATGAACATGGCAACTCTTACAAAAAAAAAAACATTTAATTGAAGTGCTTGCTTACAATTTCAGATGTTCACTCCATTCTCATCTTGGCAGGGAGTATGGTGGCATGCAGGCAGATGTGGTGCTGGAGATAAGAGTCCTATATATTGACTCAGAGGCAACAGAAAGTCAAATGACACACTGGACAGTATCCTGAACATATGAAAGCTCAAAGCCCATCACCACAGTGACACACTTCCTCCAATAAGGTCACACCCTTTGGGGGCCATTTTCTTTCAAACCACTATAGGTATATAGTTCAATGTTAGAGCAGAGTTAGAATGTTTGAGTCTCTATGTTTAATCACCAGGACTGTGTGTGAGCTAACTCTCAAGATATATTTCCTCAAAATTTATATAAACATATACATTATGAATTCGGTATCTCTAGAGTGATCTGACTAATATAGAAATCTTCTATCTTACCTTATATTTATTTTTGTTTATTTGCTTTAAGGATGGCTAAATTAATGGAGATTAGTAGTGGGAATTACAGAGGCTCAATTTATATTCTCAGTTTAGAGTTTTATTCCACTTAAGTCCTTAATAAGAACATTTAGTAATATATGGGCTCTCCATTTATGAGAAATATCATTTTATCATTCATATCCTGATTCTTAAAAGTGCCAAACATTTGCCTCATTCCTTTAAATGTGCAGAATTCAAAATCTAAACAAAATTCATTATATATGATGCCAGTTGAATTCTTGTCTGTGATATTTTTGCCTTAAAGTCTTTGCTTTTCCATAGTCCTCTTTTTTTTTTTAAATTTTAGGGAATAAAACAATTATCTGAATAAATTTTTTGTACATTTTTATATTTCTTTTTTTCTCTTTTTTTTTCTCCTTAGGATAAGCTCTGAATTCCTAGCCTTTCTGTTATCTATTTTTGGGGGTTTTCAAGACAGGGTTTCTTTGTGTAGTTTTGGTGCCTGTCCTGGATCTCACTCTGTAGACCAAGCTGGCCTCGAACTCACAGCTCTGCCTCCTGAGTACTGGGATTAAAGGCTTGCACCACCTCTGCCCAGTCCCTTTCCATTATCTTGAACACTGAGACCCATCCCTCAAGCTTGAATTCTCTAACTTTCTATTTCATCCTAGCTGCTGTTTAACTATCCAGTCCACTCCATATTTTTTCCATCTTCCTTCAGTTATTCTCTGTTGCCATCACTTGAATCCAGGTCTATTTGATTGAAAAAACAGTGGCTCTTGGTATTATATTTTAATTTTTTCTGCCCCTCAAATTCCTGTCATTTCTAGCTGTCTTCTGCTCATTCCTTCCCTCAATCTTATCTCCCCATCCACTTCTCAACTGATACCTACCAGTCTAATATCACTCTACCCCTGCTCTGATCCACCTATAAAATCTATTCTATTTCCCCCTCCCAAGAAGATCCATCTGTTCTCTGAGTCCCTCCCTCTATGTCTAACCTCTCTGGGTCTATGAATTGTGGCTTGTTATTATTTATTTAATGATTAATATCCAGATATAGGTAAATAATGTCATATTTATCTCTCAGGATCTGAGTTACTTCACTCAGGATAGTTTTCTCTAGTTCCATCCATTTGCCTGAAAATTTCATGATGTCGTTTTTAAGAGCTGATTAATATTCCATTGTGAAAATGTATTAGTACTTCGTGAAGAGTAATAATGGGATCTTCTCTTTCAATGATGCTCTCTATGTCACTTTAAACAGATGAATAAAAATCATATTTTGAATTTGAATTCTGACTGCTCATTTATCAACTGTGTGAGACAGAACACATTACTCATCAGAAAAATGAGAACTGGACAGTTCCTGTGGCAGTTTCATTAACTGAGGTCAAGCATGCGATCTCGCAGTATTTCCAGCCCATGATAGGGACTCAGTAAATATCATGATTTGCTCTTTAGCACCATCTAAGTATTTACTCTTTTGCTATAGTGCATCACACAACTTAACACCAGAGACAAGCTTTCAAGAGTACATTTATAGCTACCAATAAATTTTCATTTGGGGCTGATTATTATCAACAATAATATAACTTATATTATTTCAGAGAAATAAGCATAAGAGGGATTGTATGAGCAAGAGGGGGGGTGTCAAGATCATGATGGGAAAATCTAGAGAGACAACTGAACCAAGCTCCTAAGAAATCACAAACTTTAGAACGACAGCTATGGAACCTGCATGGGAATTGACTAGGCTTTCTGCATGTGGGAGACAGTTGTGTAGCTGGGCATGTTTGAGGGGCCCCTGGCAGTGGGATCAGGATTTATCCCTGGTACATGAGCTGGCTTTTTGGATCCCACTACCTATGGTCAGACACCTTGCTCACCCTTGAGGCAGAGGGGAGCGGCTGAGTTCTGTGTCAACTGAATGCACCAGGTTTTGCTGTCGCCCCATGTACCCTTTTGGAGGATGGGATGAGGGGTAGATGCGGGGGAGGTTAGGCAGTGGTGTGGGGAGCAGGAGGAGGAATAAGAGGGGGATAGAGAGATGGCATGTAAAATGAGTGAATATTGAACAAGTGGAATTTTAATTTATAATAACCAATCTGAACAATTTGAATTTATAACACATAATAAGCTTTCTATTGAGTCTATTACATGAAGTAGCACATATGCAGCAACATGGCAAAATGGAATTTTTCTATTTATTTTCACTAAACAAGGATAACTATAAAATATTTAATGTTGTAAGTATTTTAACCACTAATTTAGCATTTTATTAATCTTATTATTTACTTCCAAGTTTACTAAGTTTTAGTCGAAAGTACAGCATATCAAAGGATCAATAAGATGCTGAAAATTTAAAATAGTGGCCATATTCATTTCTTGAAGAAATGTTACAACTGTGTACACATTTCATCCTAAATAAGATAATATAAATGTTTATTTCTTTTGCTACCAACTTTCTAAGAGACAAAACAAAATGGCTTAACTTTGTATATCTAAACCATCTTCTCCAAATAAAATAATAAATGAATACCATTAAGCACTATAATATATAAACACCAAGAATTTGAAGTTACATCTGTTTATTTTATAAGAAAAAAATATATAGTATTTTGAGTGTTTCTGACAATTTGATTGTTGTATATTTAAGTAGTTATATTATTTTTTAGGTATACAAAGAAATATAAAGTAGGGAATCCATTTAAAGTCACAAAATTTGACACTTACCTTATAAACTACATCTGGACTAGAAAATACATTTTACAACCTCAAAATATGGCTTTATTTTAGGATGTGCAGAGGAAAAAAATCTATGGGAAGAAACTGATAATGAAATACTGACTCCAGCTAGTAAAGTGCCTTCATTAAGTAAAGTGTGCAAGCAGTTCACTTGACAGATCAAGTTATGGGTGCTATCAATGATATAAAAGTGCTAATTATTGTTATACATGAGCTCATTGGTAAATAAGAACTTATTACACAGTTATATATTTGTAGGTCAATTTACCTGACTCTTTCCCTCACACTTCATTCTTAGACTCATAATGAAGACGCAGTTCAATGAGATGGTTAAGAAATTAAGTTTCGCCTGGCAGTGGTGGTATACGCCTTTAATCCCAGTACTCAGAAGGCAGAACCAGGTGGATCTCTGTGAGTTCGAGGCCAGTCTGGTCTACAGAGCAAGATTCAGGACAGGCACCAAAACTACACGGAGAAACCCTGTCTCAAAAAACAAAAACAAACAAAAAGAAAAAAAATAATAAATTAAGTTTCAAGGAAGCAAGTCAGAATACCCATACAAATTTTTCTTATTTTTTCTTGAAATTCCGTTGGCCTGAGAAAGTCCCATAGTAACCCACGATTACAAGTATGTTATTTCTTCTGTAGCAATTTACCCCTAATTCAAACATTTGCTCCTGGGGGAGGAAGAAAGTTCAATGATACACAGGAAGTAAATTTCTCCAGGCATGGAAAGCAGCAATTTAAGAAAGACAAAAATAAATAAACAAATAAAGTCTGCTCCCAGTGTTAAATTGATAGACCCCAGACTCAGGGCACTATCCTCTCAGGTGGGTGCCCCAGAAACCCGGACTCCAGACCAGTTGATGCAATCGCAAGAGGCTTTATTTTGATCGTTTGCGCAAGCGGGCCCCCTGCACCATTCAGTGAGAGGAGCCCTGAACAATAATTGCAGGCATCTTTTAAAGGCAAAAACCACAAAATTAACAACATTCGGGGCAATACATAATTGGCTAGTTTAAAGATCAGCACCTCGGAGGGGAAATACAGCTATGGGGACTTTCCATGGGGGCTGCTTTTCTTCCTAGAATAGCCACAGGATGTTCTGCTAGACCCAGACAATGTCACAAGGTTATTCTGCTGATGCCACAAGATATATGACAAGAATATTTCTGCTGAGGCTAACGGTTTGGGGTCCTGGTTTGGGGGCCTGAGGCTGGTACTCGTTCCTCTTTCTTATGTTTAACTCTTTCAAAATAAGCAATATGCAAATGCTGGGGAGATGAGATTTTCTCAGTTCTGTCTTGCAGACAGAATTTGAGAACGCTATTTTTGTGAGTCTTTGCCAGTGATGGGGTGTGCTTTTAGATGATGAAATAAAGGTTGTTTGTAACCACCATGCTCCATCTGCTAGTAGCCCCTTACCACTGTGGTGGTGTGGGTGAGAACTGCCCCCACAGACTCAGGCTTTTAAATAGTTCCTTCCAAGTGGTTCTGTTAAGGTTCGTTGCACAGCCTTCCTGGAGGCAGTATGTGACTGAAGGTTGGCTTTGAGAGTTCATGACCTCATTCCACTTCCGATTCGCTTTCTGCTTCCTGTTTACCTTGAAGATGGGATCTTTCAGCTTCCTGTTTTTCTGCCTTGCCTACTGCTTGCTGTTGGCTTTTTTTGCTGAGATGGACTTGTATCTCGCTGGGACCACATGTCCAAATTGCTCTATCTTTTTTAAGTTACCTTTTGTTGTGGTGTTTTATGATAACAACAGGAAAGTAATCAATACACCCTTCTGCCCCTAAGTAACACATATAAACTCATTGTTTCGACAGGTTGGGGTTTGGTGGAAATACTGCTTTCCTCTGTCGTTACTATTCAATCAAGAGGAAACAGATTTTCTTTTCGTATGCCAAGGGAAAATCACAAATGTAGTGGTATGATCCGTGCCCATGAGTCCATGGCAAAGGTATGCATTCCTCCCATGACTGAGAAGGCTTATAAAATTACATTTACTGTGTATGGTCAGAGATTCCAACAACATAGTAATTCTTTTTAAATGTAACTTTCATTTTATTGTAGGTAAGGTCTGAATTATTTTCAATTAAAATCAGATTAATTAGCTCTCTAAACAAGAATATAAACAAATATTTATTATGTATTATATTTCATAAATGTAATTACCATCCTTGAAAATGATTTTTATCCATCCCAATAAATCTACACACATAATTATTGTCCTGTTACAAACCAAACAACAGAAAGAAAATATTTTTGAATGACTTACCCAAGAAAGTGAAATAACCCTCATACACAGCTGACCATGCACCAACAGCATTATTCGTGTAATATACAGTAAATATTTTTAAGGCAAATTCCATTATTATCATTTTTGACTAATACATTGAAATTTAAAGAAAATAAATTGTTTGCCCATGGCTATTTGTGTAGCAAATGGTAGGGAAAAGGTTGAGCTACAGATAATATGATTATGAAAGTTGGAAAACCCAATGCAAAGATACACTAGATGGAATTCGAAAGTAGATATTTATTTTACTTTAAATTTTTTTTAAAAATCAACAAATTCGATGAGAATGGATGTAATTTTTACTTTGCCAAGTTTCTCTGAATTTGAAGACTCAATATAATGGCAGAGCAAACATAATATTTCCTACAATATGTAATCTTTTGAAAATAAAATAAAACCGACTTAGGGATTATAAAGAAAATCCAGCAACAGACCTAATGTGATTGTGCCTTTGTTTCCCTTTGTGTCAAAGGATCAAGATCATTTTGTTTTGGTCATTTCCTGCTGTATTGTTAAAGGTTAAAAGCCATAAAAGTACCTTTGTTCATCTCTAGTTCATCTTTCTCCTTTCAACTTACACTGATTACAGAACCAGTGTATACTGGAGATTCTAAGAGCCCTGACCAAATGTAATTAGAATTTAGTAAAAATGTAATGGGGCTGTGTTGGAGAATTTAACAGCTGAAACTTCTGTATGTTGTTCAGGTAGAATGAGTGACGTCACTCTCGTGAGCTGTCACTCATGCCAAGTGGAGCTGGAGCTGCCTGTGTGTGACAGTCCTCTGTGTAGCCTCTCACCAATGCTCCCATAAACACTCCAAAAGAACCTCAATGGTTCACTGATCTCAACTTGGGTAGAATCACTTCTTTGATCTGTCCGTTGTGCCCTCTCTTGATGAATACACATTTCATCATGTCTCCCAAACAACAGTCAAATAGTCATTCCCCAGGCTCATGTTTTAAACACTTGTTGTGACGTGGTTGTAGTATTGGGGGGAGATAGAGATTTTTTAGATGGTGCCTTGCTACAGAAAGTAGGAAAGCGGAGAGGGTAAAACTGAAAGCTTTTTTTGTTGGTTTGTTTCAATACATCATGATGGAAGTAGCCTCTAACATAGGCTCCTGCCAATGTGACCTAAATTGTTATGCCATATTTACCAGCTATTAAGAACTGAAACCAAAAATAAAATAATTATTTTGTTTATGTTTTCTTAAAGCAATGTATATGCAACTAACACTCACAAATAAATGTATATAATATATGTAGTATGTGTGTGCATACAGGCATTATATAATAATATATATATATATAATATATATATATCTGTAGTCTAACAAATTTTAAGTCTATGGAAACATTTTAGAGTCATATTGATAAATGTGTTACCATATGAAAAAACCATAAAGTTAGAGTTGATTTGTAATTAACCCTCTTCTTGCTTAGCAAATCACATCCCTCTACAAATAATAATAATAATAATAATAATAATAGTAAACTAATAGCAACAAGTTAACATTGAAATGATAGCAAAAGTTAACATCATACTAAGTATCATACATGCCTCATTTTATATGATCGTGTTTGTTAATGTGCCTCTTAGTGATAATAAAACTGTTTCTAAGAATGACATTCCTAAGGATATTCAGTGGACAAATAATTAGCAAACTCTGGAAACCTAAACTGGAGTAGGCATACTATGCCACATAATACAGATTAGTCATATACTGTTTATTATCTGATATTAGAAGGCATTTTCTGGAGAATTAATATTTTTCCTTCATATTCTTTTACTTTTCATTCCACTAGCAATGTAACATTATAGAACTGTTTCCTATTTTTTGTTAAAAATTTCCTCCATATATATAAAAACTTTCTTGAAAATATGTCTCTACAAATCTTGTGTATTAAAATTATTAAAAGGAATGAGTTAATACATAACACATGAAGAGGTTGTTATTATGGTGCATTTATGGCCACAATCACATAATAAATCCTTTTCTTGCCCCATGTGATTAACATCTCATCACAGATTCTCATAACGGCTCTCATGGGAAAAGAATTTTTGTTGTTGTTGTTCAATTATTTTGACTATTACCATTGCTCTTATTAATATTGGCATCTTAATAATACTAAATTAGAAGCTCAGAGGGTAAATAAAACTATTTTTCAAACATTCATGCTGCTGGTAATTGACAACAGTAACAGGAATTTCCTCATTAACTGTCTGCTACTGAAGTACTTTTCAGATCTGCACTAAGAATGCCAAGTGATTAGCAGTGGTGCTCTTTAGCATTGCTTGAGTTGCTTCTGTTGCCATCTAGCTTTCCTTTTCCTTTTTCTTTTTCTATTTCAAGTACTGTGTGGATGTTACTGGGATGGATGAAAGAGAATCTCCACCAGTACAAGTGCCTTTGTTAAGCCTTCTGATCTTTTGTCTCCTCCTGGAGTTTACCATATTAGCATAATTGTTTTGACTCTGTTGTGTCTATTGAATCTCTCTCTCTCTTTCTAAAGTTCAAGATCAGGAGCAGATGCCCATGTGCCCACTTCTTTCCGAGGCAGCCCTTAGCCACCTTGTGTCTCTGTGGCTTTTGTTACACTCCTCTGCTCAGGAAACCTGGCTTCACAAGGACTCATTCGGTGGTTAATTGTACTCTCAGATCCTCTAAGAAGGCTGACACACCTGCTCTCCACTTCACCATCTCTTTTGATCTCTCTAGAAATACCCAGCTTTGATTATGTGAGCATCTTCTGTAACTGTGGTACGTGCGTGGGAAGCAAGAGAAACCTTCCATTATAATGGTTTTGACCTGAAAGAGAGGCTATTTTGGGGCATGTGTGTAAAGACAACAAGGAAAAAAAAAGAAGTAGAATGTTTTGTCTCTTTGTAATCCAGAGATAGGATTTGAGTCATTTAATCTTTAAGAGGCTGTGAGCAGCTGTGAGTTGTGCTATTAACCTGCAAACACATTTTTTCAAACATTGATATACTATTATATTTCTGTTTTCTAAGTAACCATTTGTTGCTACTAGGCAGTTACAAAAAGAAAGCCAAAATAGAGCCCCATTTCTAAATAAATACTCTTCAGAGAGACACACAAAAGAGGAAATAATGGTCAACTAATTATCATTGTGCTCCGGATTTTACCTTTGAAGCAGAACCTATTGCAGGTCTGGAATAATGCTGAGTGATTGCTTCATAACTTGCAAGGCAAGTAAGACATCAACTCCGTGAATGCTACTGGCTGTGTCCATTTTTATTTTCATTATTTATGTCTGTGTTCTCATCTTTTTCCATTTTTCAAATATGTGACAGATATTCAGTTTTAGGCCAAATATTTTATTTTCTTCCATTAAAGTGTGTGTGTGTGTGTGCATGTGCACATGCATGTGTGTGTATTCATGTGGTTGAATGTGTGAATACATGCATGTGGAGGCTAGTGATCAATCTTGGCTGTCATTCCTCATGTGCCATCGACATTCTTGTATGAGACAGTGTCTTTTCTTGGCTGATGCTTATCCAATAGGCTAACTTGCCTTCCCAGCCAGCCTCAGGTTCAACTTTCATTAAGTGAACCACTACCAGGATTATTTTATTGTGTGTGTGTGTGTGTGTGTGTGTGTGTGTGTGTGTGTGTGTATTCACATGGGTTTGGCAAATATGTTGATACATGTATCATCCTTGATGATTTCCTACTTTATAATAGTGTCTGTAGCTGAATCGAAATTTCAGAGCTTTCAATTTCAGTTATTCTAGCTAGACATCTTTCCCCAGGGATAGCTTGTCTCTGCTTCGCAAGTGCTGGATTTATATACGGGCACCAAACATGCTCAGCTTTGACATTTTTGGTAGGAATCCAAACATCCATATTCGTGCTTGTGTGATATGTTCTTTATTTACAACATATCTTGCCAACCTAACACCATCTTTTTTTTCAATTTTGCACTTTTTATTAAGATATCACCCAACCCTCCATTATAATAATTTTTCAATTATTTACCAGGATTCTGATATAAAGTGGAGCTCTGGTGTTTGAGGAGACTTATAAATAAATATTTCATTACAAGGGGTTTGTTATATGTTCATTCGTTCATTGAAACTTCTTGAATATGTATTATATAAAATATAAAAGTTTCATGGTAACTTAATGAAAGTAAACAAAATTCATCAAAGCTTTTATACTACATTTTTATGACTTTACTTCCTTATATATTCATATAAAGAATGGAAATAACATACTAAAATGTAAATATCAGTTGCTTTCCCAGTTATGATCAATCACGGGTGATGCCAACCTAAGAGAATGAAATGTATATGAGGATAGCCATTTTATTATACAAACATGGCATGAACAATACTCTTTATCTTATAATTTCTTTGTAGATGTATCTCAGAGTAGGCACATTTTCATGTGCAGTTCGAAGACTTATTTATTATATGATATTGTAAACATCTACGTTCTTCCTGTCTATAGAAAATAAGATTCAGTGCCTTTATCACTTCACACAATGACCATATTATCAGGCCCCTTTGATAACAATTCTCTGTAATATCTGAGTTCCTCTTACACACACATTTCGATATCCTATCAGTCAAAATTCACTGACTTCTGATTCAACGTATTCTAGTTCCTGTCTTCTGACAGAAGAAACTTTGGCTTTGTTTTGTTTCCGTTTTCCTTTGTTGCCTGCGTCAACCCTTAAACAGCACTGTTAACCTATGAAAACCATATGGACACTCCGTGAGACTTTGATTGCATGGTCATTTAGGAGCTCACACTCCTGTCGAACATGACCTTTGAAAAATGTCAGCCCAGTTTTACAAAGAAAGATTTTAAAAACTGGGTGGCAAGAGAGCTCTTGTACCCACTGTTCCAGGTCCTGCACAGCTCAGTAGAGTAATGAAAATATGCCCTGTAAATTGCATTTCCTTGTTCAGATTAGCTAGATTTCTTTAAGGTGACTCTCAAAAGCCATCAAAGTAATAGTTGTTATTTTTGCAATACAATCGTTTTCTTTCTTTTTTTTTTCTCTCAACCTAGAGGTAAAGCATCTTACTTCCCTTTTGGCGCTTGTTTTTCTCTTGTTCTTTCAGTCTCTAATTAGGCCATCTGTTTCAAAATTAGTCAGCCATTGGGAATGGATTTAGTTTGCTTGTATTTGCTTGTCTGTTTGTTTTATTTCCATCAATGACATTTTCAATATGGCTTTTACTTTTGCTAACCTGAGATCATTTATTTCCCTTCCAAATGAAGAGAACATTCTTTTAAAAATTATTCTTCTCAGCAAAAAAATAAATAAAGAAACAAATAAATGAGATCAGAGTGTCTCCATTTTCTATGCCATTTTCTTTGAGACAATATTCCAAAATATCATCAGGGTGGAGAATAAAGAAAGACAGAGGCCTCATATATAGCATCACATGAATATACAAGTAACTTCTTTGTGTTATTTCCTTTTTTCCTTTCCTCTATTTAAATACTGTAGTGGGGAGATTTAAGAGTCCTTAACATGTAGATAAACATACCTCTAATCAAAAGACCTTGGCCCCCTAAGCACTGGTGGTATGATAGTGCCATGGCAAATCTCTGAACACATAAGCCATACTTCTGTTGCACTGTTACTCTCTATGTAAGAGAGACGATGTGTTTATGAGTTTTCCCTGAGCCGTTATATTCTCAATTCTATGGAGTTATTATTGCTTTCATTTGTTTTTAATTTTGAAAATATAGTTTACAATTATAGAATCTAGTAATTAAACTGGGTGTGTATATCAGAAATACCAACTAAAAATATCTCACATACTATTTTCACAATGAACAAAATGTAATATGTGGGTGTTATCAATGATGAGTTGTGTTCATTATATTAATCACTACTAAGAATATAGTGAAGCATTCTTGTGAAAGTACAACTTGCACTGACTTTTTGAGCCTTATTAATTAAATATAAAGCACATGAGTCATGACAATGTGCTGTTAAGAAAATAAATAAACCTTTATCCCATGTGTCTTTTTCCCTAAGACCATAAATGTTCTGGGTTTGGCCACTAGATGAACCTATTCATAGTGACACTTGAGCTTCCATTTGCTTTAAAACTTTGACGTGAATGAACAGATTGATTTTGCTGATGGCATGAGCATCACACACTGTCTGGTTTCAGTTCTTGGTGAAAACAAAAGAGTATGATCCCCATCTAGTTACATTTGAGCTGTATTGGTCAAGGATTCTTCTCCCACCCTCAACTAGTATCTTGCATAGACACAGGCAGATCAGTTTGTACAGCAGATGTGGGTGTTCCCTGTTCTTAGAACTCGATTGCTTAACTATCTTACTTAATTTGCAGAGACTTTTTTCACAAGTGAGCCAAAATGTGAACACCTTAGTCATACACAAAGGCAAGAAAATATTCAAAGAACACCATATATTTTCTCCCAATATTAGTAGTTAAGGCTATTTCTTCAATTTTAGATACTCTTTATTCTCATTTCCAGAATGAAAGGCTGCTCTTGTTTCCTGATGCTTTGAGGTTTATCATATTTTAAAGAAAATAAAAGCATAAAATGGCAGGAATTTTCTCCTGCAGTTCATCAGGCTGATCTAAAATAAATATTTTCACTGAAATTAAAGGAAATGGTGAAGGGTATGCAATGTAAAACATCTGTGGATATTTAATAATGACAGCTGAGTCTCTATGATGACAGTTAGGGTATTCAACAATCTGATGCTGGGGTGGGCCAATTCAGGCACCCTTTCCACTGTTGCTAGTAGTCTAATCTGGGGTCATCCCTGTGGATTCCTGGGAATTTCCCTAGCATCAGGTTTCTCTTACCCTATAATGTCTCCCTCTATCAAGATATATTTTTCACTGCTCTCCCACTCTGTCCCAGCTCAACCATCACATTCCCTCATTTTCCCATCCTCCATCCCCTTACCTTCATTGCACCCCCATCACCAGTTTACTCATGGAGATCTCATCTGTTTCCCCTTTCAAGGTAATCCATGCATGCCTCTTAGGGTCCTCCTTGTTTCCTAGCTTCTCTAGAGCCATGGGTTGTAGTCTGATTATCCTTTGCTTTACATCTAGTATCCACTTATAATTGGATGAAGGCAGATGCAGCAATCCACAGCCAAGCACCAGGCTGAGCTCCAGGAGTCCAGTTGAAGAGAGGGAAGAGAGATTATATGAGCAAGGGGGGTCAAGATCATGATGGGGAAACTACAGAGACAACCAAACCAAACTTCTAGGAACTCAGGAACTTTAGACCTAGAGCTGTGGAACTTTCATGGGAATGGACTAGACCCTTTGGTCTGTTTGAGGGGCCCCTGGCAGTGGGATCAGGATCTATCCCTGGTGCATTAGCTGGATTTCTGGATCCTATTACCTACAGCTGGACATCTTGCTTACCCTTAAGGCATAAGGGAGGGACTGGGTCCCACCTCAGCTGAATGTCCAAGAGTTTGCTGACTCTCTATGAGAGGTCTTACCCTTTTGGTAGAGGGGATGGGGGGGTGGGTTGGGGAAGGAGGCTGAGGGGAGCAGGAGGAGGCATGTAAAATGAATAAAAAATTAAGGAAAAAAGATTCTAGAATAAAGCAAAATAGGGCAACTTAAATAAAATACCTGAATCAGTTATACCAGCCATCAATTGTACCTTAAAATTCTGTAATTAAATAATACATTAAAGAGAAAGAGGAGAGTTCAAAGAAATGGATACTCCACAGTGTGGTTTGGACAAAAAAAAGATGTATTTGTTATTTATTTGAATGATGTCTGACTGTGTTTGTACCTGACATCCTTTACATTGCACTGCTACTCTGAATCAGATAAACTTGCTCTTATGTACCATGATTAAACAGGGCTCTCTGTTTCATGGAAGTTTAGATATATACCCATCATTCATCACTCAGGTACACACTAAACAGGAAACACAGCATAATGCAAAAGTTCTAGAGTGACCTAAAAGAAAAGGGTGGTGGAAGCCATTTAATGACTACATACAATTTCTATATAGCAAGAGGATGATTGTGAAGCTTGTGTTTCATGCTCATTGCTCCTCAACATACTTAAGAGGAATGTGTCTCTGTAGATGGAGATTTCCTGCCTCGGCAGGGCCCAAATAACTGACTGAGAGACTTAATATAAATTATAAATGCTTAGCCAATACCTCAGGCTTGTAACTAACCAACCCTTACAACTTAACCTATTTCTATTAATCTATGTGCTGCATTGAGGCTTATGGCTTTTACCTCTATTCTATTTTGTGTGTCTGAACCATTCTCCATCTGTGTGGTGACTCTCTGACTCCACCCTTTCTCATCCCATCATTCTCAGTTTGACTTTCCCAGCTAATTTAATCCTGTTTAGCTATTGGTCAGTCACACTATTTATTAAACCAATCATAGCAACATATATTCACACTGTGCAGAAGGATTATTCCACAGCATGTCTTCAGTTGACAAAAACTTTACACACCTCCACAATGTCCCAGCAGAATGGCTCATCTTTTCTCTAGTCATACTTTCTCATCATTCAATCTCTGTCCCAATCTTAGGTTTAACAAATCAACAATGTTCACAAAAGCCATGAGCCCATTCAGCCTTCTAAGGACCTGGCCAGCCTGTGGCAAATGGATTGAGAGCTCATAACTCTTTGTCTTATTTTGAAAAGTGGCATGTATTATTTAATCAATCCTCAAATTTTGTGGGATAATCCCATTATCAAACTTGGTAATTGAATTTAAGGAGGAAAGTACTTCACAGATGCCACAATTAAATATCTAACACTAAGTTTTGTGCTCTTTCACAAGTATGGCTTCAGATGAAAGATCTGACAACAGTTATGTAATCCCAGCACTTGGAATGCAGTCCCAGGAAGACCATGAGTCCAAGGCCAGCCTCAGTTCCACAGACAGTTCACCACTGTTGGCCTAGGGAGCTTAGTGAGACCATCTCCAATGTAGATGATGACATTAAAAACAGACTAGAGTTTCTACCATCTAGCTAGTTACAGATAATCTGTTAATTTTATTTTCTTATTTAAAGATACATTTAGAATAATAATTCACTTAAAAACTGGATTAAAATGTGTTAGCCTCATCCACGATAAAACACAGCAGGAACAACTGTCTCCAATTCCACGTTCAGGGGGTTATAGTTAATAGTTTATACTCACAAAAGTGCTGGAAATTTGCCTTTATATATAAGGAGATGCCTTTATTGTACATATATATTAGTTCTATTACTGAGTAGTATTTCTAATACATATCACCACACTTTCTTGTCATAATTATACATTTTATGCATATAACAAATTGTTAAATGTATTTATTATCCTTTAAAATATAGTAGAAACAAAAGCAAGTACAAATTAATACATCAACTAAAATAAAAAAAAAATATTACTACCAAATCCAATACTAGATAAAATGAAACAGGTCTGGGGAAAGTTAAATGTTGTTGTTGTTAATGTTGTTTTAAGCTTCCATTGTTAATCATTTAAAAAATGAGTAATCAGTACCAGATTTATCTGTCCTAATTTATCTTTATAGTTTGAAAACTTAATTTGAATCAGCTCAACTAAAATTTATAGTTTAATATTTGAGAAATTAGCATTAATAAAATATATAGATACTTAGAGCATGCGATCTCAATCCTCAGGGGAGTCTTTGCCTCGGAGGAGATGGAAATGGGGGGTTGGGGGGGGGGAGGGGGGCGGGGCGGGAGGAGGGAGAACGGGGAATCTATGACTGATATGTAAAGTTGAATTATGTTGTAAAATAAAATAAAATAAATTACAAAAAAAATATGAAAGAACTTGCAAGAAAAAGTTAATATTCCAAAGTTTTAGCACCCAAAATATATTTAGCCAATTATATTCATCTCCAAATTATTCTGAAACTTGTTTGCTCATTAACAATATGAAATGTAACTACTTGTGATACAAATAAAGTTTTCATCATATCTAAAAATATCTCTTTATATGCTATAAAGTGAATAATGAGAGATGGGTTTTCTCTTTCCTATTCCACAAATGATTCACTTAATATCTTTCACAGAGCTCTACAGTACTTAAGGGATGCAAAGAACTTTCAATAATAATCCAATCTTCATAACAGTACTGTGTTACAGGCAATGAGAGAATTAGCATTCCCATTTTTCAGATGTAGAAAGTGATACTCATATTAACTAAGGGATTTATCAAAGTATTAAGGCACATTGAGCTTATTATAAATAGTAGTGGTATGAATTATTCTCATATATTCAAAACAACTGATTCTGTCAGTTTGGATTCTGCTAGCAGTTGACATAGGGGTGTCTACCTTTGTCTACCTGTGGATCATTGTTTCATAAGTGATGTAATTTAAGGAAGGATCAACAGAACCTCACCAGTGCAGCACCCAGGAAAAGGGAAAGAGGCACAATTGTGCATGGCCATGAGAAGTATTCTTTTAAAACTACAAGCAAAATATTCTAAGGGAAATCATCAATGCGTAGATTTTCCAGGTATCCAGTATAATCAGTTGAATGAGTGGCCTTCAAAATTAGATATTCAAAACTACCATAGATAATTGAGCTAAGTTTAATAGTGGAGAGAGTGTTTACAGAGTCTATATTTCTACTGGGAAGAAAGAAAAAGACAATCAGGTTCCAAGTCAAGTAGATATGAGTTCAGTTACAGGAACATTGCCATATCCATGGTATTCACCTGTAGTTGAATACCTATTTTGCTTTTGGCAAATAACTGAGCATATCATGTAAATCTGTATATGGTATGGTGTGTGGCTGCTAACACAGAAACTTTTAATATCATGCAACTTTTGTCACAGTGTACTCTGTGTATTTCTATGCCAGACATTTAACAATAGAGGTAACTTTATTACTGTGTCACAGGTAAGGGGTTAGAACATAAAAAAAAAATGAATACCTCATGTTTGTTTACTTTCTAACAAACAAAAGGACTAAAAATACTACTTATTTTTTACTATGTAGGTCATACTAGCCTTAAATTACGATTCTTCTAGCCAAGCCTCCAAAGTGTTGAATTAGAGGCTACCCCACCATTTCTGAATGAAGTTCTTAATTATGTACTGTGCTCTTTTGGGGATCAGTGACCTAGAGAAAAGAAACAATTGCACCTTAATCTTCAGTCATTATCTCCACAATTCAGGTGGACAGTTAGTTATACAAGAAACTGTGCAGTTGTGATATTGTGTCTTACATTATAGTACCAGATATAAACTAGACATTGCTAGGTATGTGCCTTTAATCCCAGCACTTGTGAGGCAGAGGCAGGTGAATCTCTGTGAGTTTGAGGCTAGCTTGTCCTGGAGCAAAGTCCAGGACAGCCAGCACTACACAGAGAAATCCTGTCAATAAAACATAAAATAAATGACTAAAGAAAGAACTCAAAGGAAGAGGGGTACCAGATACTGCACATATGACAACCATCAGTTTGATAAGCACCTCCGTCACCCTCACCCACATTTAATATGTAAATACACAGTGAAAATTACTAAAGTGTTTCTTGCAGCTCTCAGGACTTCCTTGGAATTTAATATGCCTGAAATACTGCTCAGAGCAAATTAATATGTACAGTCTGGTGAACCTGAAGGAAGCAGTTCCTCTAAACAGTGTAGAGAAAATAATTCCTTTGATTATCCATATATTTCTCAATCAGGTAGATAAAGTGAGAAATTAAAGCCAAATGATTTGGCCTCTTTTATATAAGATTCATTAATACTTTAAGTTCCCATGATAGATTTCTTGGTGAGCCTTTCTCATTATCTTTTCTTCATGCTTATCCTTCATTCAGCTTTCATTCTGTGTGACAATACTTGCAGCTGAGGTAATTTGAATTAAATTTTCAAGCAGAATCTATTTGAATAAGTGTTTGTGAAATGCTATCATCCAGTTTTATTATCAGCAAGGTATTTTCTCTTCGTTCTATTTCATTATCCACTAATTTAGTGAGTTTATCAAAAAAGTAGTCAAATTTGTCTAGCATATCATGTTCTTTATAAAGTTATCACAGACCCAGAAGATGCAATCTGCTATTAATTGACACCAGGAAATAGAAACACAAGCTTGTTGGTTTTTCTTCACATTTTTTTTTCTTTTACACTCCTAACCAGGACTGTTTAGAGAGTTTCCCTATGTCTGCTTTCCTTAAAGAGGTAGAGTCAAATAAGGCAAACCTCTTTTAACTCACAATTTTTGAAACTGAAGTGATTTATGAAGAGTGATATCCCTGTTGTGAAATGATGTAGCTTACAGTAGCATTCATGTGGTATGTAAAATATTTCAGCCCCATTGAAGCCACACTTTATGGGAACTCAGTGGGACAACAAGGTCCTGCCTTCTGTCATTGTGTGCATGTTAGCCTTTTAAATGGGTTTACCACATTTTCCTGTAAGTATTTCACTTCATTTCCTTAAAAGAATCACGTTTTATTAAATCAATTTTGGCATCCTCTTCCCCATATTTGTTCTAATTAAACTAAGAGAAGATTTAAAAATATAAGTATAAATGAATAAAATGTTCTGAATACAACCACTAGTAAATCAAATCAATTTATATGAAGATTAAATTAAATAGCTGATAAAGAAAGCCTGCAAAATTATAGTTCATTTCTCTGATTTTAGTCTATAAACACATTATTTATTTAAGCCAATTTTGATATTTAACTTTCACATAGCCAAGAAAAATATATGAATATGTATTCAAAATTTATTTCATGAACCACATAAAACTTATGTTATGCCCCATTTTTAGGGAAAGAATAATTCTTTAAAGAAAACTGCAAATAAACTTCTGTTGAATTTGATGACATCTTTATAAATTATTAATCAATTTTAGTATCAGAAAAATCAAATTTTATGTCCTTTATTTTGTTCACACATACTCACACATTTTAACTCATATCTTCATGCCTGAATTGATATTGTAATTATCAGCATTTACAGAGAATCTAAGGAATCCCTTTTAAAGACATGACATGGCAGAAAATGCTTCCCAAATTTTTCATTCTCTTTCCACAAATTATTGCAAATGTATATTGTTTGGAGATTGAAATGTGCTCTTTCCTCTGAAGTTGGAAAAAAAGTAGCTGTTAATCTGAGGATCTCAATGCAGTGAGAGGCATCAGCTCTACATCCCGATAGGTAAGACCTTCTGAGTGCAGCAGATGCACAGAGCAAACACAGCATCATAGAACATTAACTTTGTAACTCTCTTAGGCATAGTCAAGAAGTCCATATTTTAAAGATGGGGTTATATTCCTAATCTTGAGTATTTGAGGGTAAATTTAATTCTTATTTTACCAATTAGCTCAGAATACTAAATAGTGGTGAAAGTGAAATAACTATTCTTTTAAAAATAGACGCAATTATAAAATTATTCCAAGTATGCAACCTGAAAAATAAAATTTGCATCTTGCATTTCATGTGGTTTGATTGCCATGGAAATTGTTAAGAGCTTATGATCATAGGAGAAAAAGATTTACTTCTATTAAGTAATTATGATAGTTTGTAATTTATAAAGGAATATACACATACCAGTGAAAATTATAAGAAAGAAAAAATAGCATAGATGATAAAGATGTTACATGAATATTTGACATATATAAATTTAAAAGATATGCAATGTAATCTATAAGTAGATAAAATCAGACTGTATAAGTGGTATAATACAAAAGCTCTATTGATGAGAGAAATGAATTTAAAACATAAGTAAATGGATATATTCTATGTTTACATTTTATGTGAACATACTGGAAATCTCATTTCTGTTGAAATGTCAACTTTAACTAAGTTGACATGTATATTTAATGCAACAACAAATAAAATGCCAGAATGCTCTTTATAGACATCGACAAAGTGATTCTAAAATTTATTTGACTAAAACAAAATTCTAAAATAAAAGTGTTTATTAACTTTTGATGGTCTTATTTTAATATTATGTCTCACCCTGCATAGAATAAAAGCAATACATGTTCAGTATAATCTGATATTTTAAATCTGAAGCTCATGTGCCATTAAGCCAAACTTATATGTGAATATTTAACTGCATTGGATGTATTTTAAGCTATATCTTACTAAGCTACTACTGTAGGTACATTTCAAACTCATGGTTATTTTCAATTTAGAATGTTTTGTTTAAATCATAACATATCCTCATCACCAAAGCTGATGATAGTTGTACATAGTAAAATACAAATGAATAAATTGATGTGTTATGTGTACACTGTAGAAGTATGTAATCATTAAACATTGCAGTATTGGTTATAGAAACACCAATTTATAGAACAGAATAAGAAGCCTCTAAATAGACCTAGGCTTATATAGTCAACAAATTCTTAAACAGACAGTCATATAATTTTATAAGAAAACATCTCAACGAGTTTCAACATTGGATGCTTACATCTAAAAAAATAAAAGAAAGAAAGAAAAAGTAAAAGATTAGAATCATATGAATTAAAATATACATCTTATACTGAACATACTCAATAGAGAATATGATGTTGAATAAAGCATTGCAAACTATGGAATTCCTGCACTAGACTAAGTAAAGATATTTTTTCTCTTTTTGTGTCTAGGAACAAATTCCTGCAAATATCACCAAATGCAAAACCCAAAAAGGAAAACAATGTGCTGGCCTATATTAAATTTAAATACATATACTTTCTAAAAATATTGAGAGAAGGAAAAAAATAAACCTCAGACAAGAACATATTCAAAAGTGCTTTTGAAATGAAACATATCTAAAAGACAAAAATAAATCTTGGCACTCAGTAACAACAAGAACCCCTCAGTTTTAAAATGAAAAAAAAAATACCTGAAAAGTACTACACTAAAAAAAAAATCTATCTATTGTAAAGAATTTATAAAATATTCGACATGATTTTTCATTACAAAATGTGCAAACTACCACAACAATGCCACTTCATACTAGACTGACTGAATCCATCTCATACATGTTGACAAGACCACTTTCTGAATTGGTAGAAACACACATCACTGTGAGAAATGTAATACTGAAAATTTATCTTAGAGTATCTCAGATATTCCACTCAAAATCATACTCAACCTAACCATAAGATATACCAATCACCTTCTTAAAAATATAAATGCAACTGAATTAAAAATGTATGCAACAAAATATTTCTAGCATTTCCATTAATTACCCTAAACTGAAAATAACCAGAATATCTTTAACAAGTGAGTGTATTTTAAAAAACAAAGCAAGTCAAACTGTGATATCCCCAATGAATACTACTTTGTATAAAAAGATTGAGTTATCATGTCATACATAGGTGAGTGACATTAAGTTTATATTGGTAATTGAAATAAACCAGTCTCAGAAGAGTTTAAAATGTGTGATTTCAATTTCCTGAAATTTTAGAAAAGGTAGAAATGTATAAAAAAAGTAAATAGTCATCATATGGGTTTATTTGGTTGGGAATAAGGCCACCTACTATACACATATTGATTTTGATAGATTTCTCTAAGATGAATAATTAGCATTCATTCAGGCATATGCATGATTCTGTAGGATGAGTATAGAAAATACATACTTTGAAAGATTTTACATTGGGTTCAAAAGTTGGAAATTTTTTAAAAACAAATGAAACAAAAAAGACAAATCAGAAAACACTCATGAGAACATTAGCCAGTTTTCCATTGATATGATAATTTTTAAGATGACTGACTCGAAATAGGAAACGCTTACATTGACTAACTTTGGCAGATTTCTATTCTCTATGTTGTTTCTGTAACTGCCCTGATGCAAGACATGTGGGACATGGGTAACTGCTCACTTCCTGGTGCTGAGCTGCAAAAAATAAGAGAGCATGGGATGTGTAGCATATAAGCAAGGTTAGTTTCTTCAGTGATCTGTGAATGTAAAACTATTCTAAAAAACACCATATTAAGTGGAAATAATCTATTTTGTTTTAGTTTTAAATGATTATTTTCATGTTTATGTGTGAATGACTTTATGCAGGGATGTTTACTATAAGTATGTCTGGTACTTACAGGGTGTGAGAATAGAACTAAGAATCCCCCGGGTCTGGGGTTACAGGCAGTTGCAGGCCACTTGATACGGGTACTCTGGTCCTCTGCAAAGGCAATAAGTGCTTTAAATACTGAGAAATCTCTACAATGTATTTATTTATTCTTTTTCTAGGGCATTTTTTTTTTTTTGGTTTTTCGAGACAGGGTTTCTCTGTGTAGCTTTGCGCCTTCCCTGGAACTCACTTGGTAGCCCAGGCTGGCCTCGAACTCACAGAGATCCGCCTGCCTCTGCCTCCCGAGTGCTGGGATTAAAGGCATGAACCACCACCGCCCTGCCTTCTAGGGCATTTTTAAATGCCACTTGCTGAATCTAAGCGTTAGTACCTGCTAGATAACTTTATATTCATCATTTACTAATTTGACCTATAAATACATGCTTGCATAGATTCATCTAATTATAAATACTAGATGAAGCTGGTGCTTAAAGCTTGTTCTTTATCCACTTTCAAGTAGTCAATACTTTTTGGTTGTTCTGTTTACAAAGAAAAATAGGGACATTTAAGAATGTAACCCAATCTAAGTATGCTTTGTATGTAGCTCCTCCATTAATAATGGGTGTAATAATACTTCACTAAAAAACAAGCAAAGTCATTTGCTAACTAATAAGATTTCACTTAATCTATTTCTGTTCCATGATTAGCTTAATACTGAAAGTTTACTCAAGTTCTTGAGAGCTGACATGTCAAAGAATCTGCCTTGGGACAGGAAGGGGGAAAAACACTTGCTCACCATGAAGGGTTCACAACACGCCCCAAGGTCAGGCATGTTTGTACATGCCCGGTGGACACATCCGCCTGTCTAGTTCCAAGTCAGGATAGGTATTTCTGGTTCAAGGCATCTGGTAACCAAGGCGACCGACGACCCGGGCACATCCGCCTGGCAAACTCCAGGTCAAGATAGCCATTTCTGGGTCAAGGCGTCTAGCGTGACCAGGATCTGTGATGTCACGTAGCCACGCAGGCGCGCAGCATGGCTACCTCATCTATGTCTACCTGGACACGCTCCGCCTTATAAAGAGCCGCCATGACTGACCTAAGCCCCTTCCTCACACGTGTTTTCTCCCGTGTGGGCACTCACTTCCCCTCTGTCCCCCAATAAACTCTATCAGCGGATTCTGTCATGTTTCGTGACGCTTTCTTGCAGGGTAACAGCAAAAAATACTAACACACCGAGTATGTGATCCTGGATTAAACTTACAGCATTGAAAAATATCACTGAAAATCTATGATGAACATAATTCTGTATATAAATATACACATATAGTTTTAATGATACTTTCCCATGTGGGCATATAATGATCCATCCAAGAACCAAAGAACATTTAACAAAAATCCCAATAGGAGACAGAAGAAACCCTCTTTTAAGTTATTGGCCAAGGCTATCCAACATTCTCCCAAAATATATAGTCTGTTTTACCCTGGGTTGTCCCATAGCAGTGAAGGTAAATCTGAAGATGTTCTAGTGGGCCCAAACATTTGCAAACATGGCACTCATAAGCCTTACCCTTCCCCCATTCTTCCCTGCTTGCCAAAAACTGTTAGATTACATTCTTAAAGATAGACACCAAGATTTATTCCCTTGTTTGGCCCTGCCATTTTGTCCTCCTGAGGCTGACTATTTAGGTCCAGCTATCAAAGTATTGATGTCCAGCAATCAAAAGCTCACTTTTGGCTGCCCTAATTAACCTGTCCAATTGAAATTAAATACCTCATCCCCACACAAGTTTTGCCCTTTTATATTTATAAACTCATTTGCCTATGGACCACATATGTCTACTCTCTATCCAGAAGCAGTCCTTTGTCCCTCTAGGGCAATAACAATTTCCCTTCCTCCTTTCTCATGTTCCTTTCCCCTTCTCCCTCATTCTTTATCTCCTTTGTCTTTTATCCCCTGCCCTTTGTCCCTCTGGGGAAAATAAATCTCTTTTGTGCTGAGAGCTTGGTCATGGGGTGTTTTACGTTGACTCTGAGATGCCTTTCAAAGTTCCCGTTGCTGAAGACACCATGCACTTCAGAAATATGACCCAGGGAGCTCTGGGGTAGCAGTGACCTGAATGTCTCCTCCCTAAGGACTACTTTTCATGGTACCAAAAGGCACCATGCAAGCTTCCAAAGGAGGGAGGCAAGCAATAGTCCTACATAGCTGTGATGTCTATGAACCACAACAATAACCAGAATGGTACAATAACTCTAAGGGTACCGTAATGACACACATAACTTTGTGGTAGCCAACAGTTCTCTGTTTGAACTTGAGGCCTACTTAACAGGAAGGAAAACAGGCCTGGTACTGAAGATTCAGCTAACTACTTAATGCTGGTGACATCATGGATATTGGAGGAGAACTTGCAACCACTACTTTATTAACCAGTATTATTCGTATGTTGAGACAAAATTTTCCCAGGGAAGACACACCACACATGTCTACTGACAGCAGATAGGGAACCCACAGCAGAGCAAAGTACAGATACCACCAATGTCTAGTTTGGTCAGCCAATGAGTTTTATTGTGGTTACTGACAGGAATGTGGATGAAGGGTTAAGTACAAGAACAGAAATGACTCAAAGATAGCTGCATCACTAAGTTCCACCCCACCATGGATGACAGTTCATAAAGCTGGGAGCCCAGAGCACACTGCCTGCGAGCAGTTCAATAGGTTGGAGACCATCCTTTCCAGGTTCCTTGGTTGGTCTAAACATCTTCCAGGCAGTTAGAATTCTGCTTCTTCTAGGCAGCTGGTCAGCTCTCAGAGTCCTATTTGCAGCCCTTCTCTTCTGAGAATCTTCTTAGACACTCAGCTTGCTTCCATCTCCGGAGGACTCTCAGCTTTACTTGCTTCCTCTGGCAGCTGAATCTGGTCAGTTTCAGGGACTTCCTGGAACTATTTTGAGTTGTGTTACCTTCCTACTTAATGAGCTCCCTGCAGGGTAGAATGTTACAATATTTGAGGGACTTTTAATAACAATATAAATATTTGTCTTTATACACACAGTTAATTTTAGTCCTCATACCTCATCCAGGAACTTCAGTATGCAACAGACAGAGACCACCAAGAAAACAACAACTAACAGAAATGCAGAGTTGTGGAACACAGTCTCAGTGGATACATTTACAAAACAACTATGACACTTAAGACTCTGGGAACATTGTGAAAGAGTTGGCAGGAAGATTGTAAGAGCCAGAAGATCAGGCAGTTTGCAGTGAGATTGTGTATCCTAGGAACAACAGAAGCTATATCCATAAAGTCTCACCAACATAATTACCCAAATGTGACCTGAGCAAGGATAAGAATAGACATGCCAAAGTGGATGGGAAAAGCCCAGTATGTCTCAACCCTAAACAAAAGTTTACAGGCAATGAAGGAATGCTGAGAGGGGGAAAATGAGTCTTCCTCATGGAAGAACACACAATTAGCTATCCAATACTAAATAACTAACCAAGAAAACATAAATCTAAGTAACATTTTACAGACTCAGCATATATGTGTGTGACAACAATTAATGGAATAGACATCATGAATCTGAAAAAGAGAAAGGATGACTATATGGGAGGGTTTAGAGGAAGGATGGAAAGGGGAAATGCTATAATTATATTATAACCTCAAAATTTTTTAAGAAAACTTCTCCCTGATTCCCAAGGTGACACATACTGTGGTTTGAGTCTGAAAAGGGGCCCCACATACCATGTGTTACAGGGCAGAGTCCTATAGTAAACTCTTGAGGAGTGTTGTGAGCCATTAGGAGGTGGAATCTTCTGGAAGTCCCATACAGAATTTGGGCATGCCTTCCCACTGCATTATATAACTCTGTTTAGTTCTCCAAGTGGCTCAAGATGTAAGTGATCACTCTGATACCTGCTTCTGTTATGATGTATGATCGTTGGCTTTGACCAGAATGGCAGTCATGCTTTAGCCCTGCCTGGTACCTGCATAAACATGAGGATGAGCAAACCCTTTCTTTGTAATCAATTTTCTTCCCATGCTTCATAATAATAATGCAAAGCTAGTACTGTCTATTTAG
The DNA here is from genome assembly GCA_902168405.1 of Peromyscus aztecus. Taxonomy (NCBI): domain Eukaryota; kingdom Metazoa; phylum Chordata; class Mammalia; order Rodentia; family Cricetidae; genus Peromyscus; species Peromyscus aztecus. Next base: position 15,195 of record CABHPQ010148709.1, on the reverse strand, counting down.
TTTTACACATGGAGATTATGGTTCTCTTTTGAGTTTTCTATGTGGTCATTTTAAATACACAAAGCAAACACGAAAAGCTTTATTCCCTTGACAGGGGTTAACTTTCTACTGGACTAATTTTAAGCAATCTTGTAGGCCGTATTTTTATGAATGTTTGACTTTTGCTAAATGCGGCATTTCTGGTTTTTGTTTGTTTGTTTCTTTGCTTTTTTTTTTAAATGAAAATTCTCACGTGACCCACAAAAGAAAATGTAAGTGCAGTCTGTTCTTCAGTTTGTGTGAAGACTAGGGCTGAAGAGGCCACACATTGAAAACAGATTGTCACCTCTGTCATATTTAGCAGTTACTTTCTAATAGAAATTCGGTCCTCAGCTCCAGATGAAAAAAAAAAAAAGAAATATATTTCTAGTACTGTCTGCATTGTTAGACTCTTTTGTGATTCTTATGCATTCCCAGGACACTTGATAGGTCATTAAATTTTGTATATGTAGTTAATTTACAGTATTTGCACCAAACTTCAAAAACTTATCAGGAAAAAGCATTGCACAGCCCATTAATGTTGCTGTGTATTTGATATAAAATATCTATATATTTGGCACAACATGATGACTAAGGTTAAAAAGTTGTCACAGTCACTAAATCAATGCAAAAGATTTAAATGTAAAAAGATTCATATTTTCATTGGTAGCTTTACATTTACTGGAATTACCATTACAATGTTACATTATGTTATGTACTTCCTATGTTACAGAAAGGGAAGACAGTGTGTAAAATCTATTACATATATTACCAGCAGCTCCCTGAGATTTTTGCATTCATCGGAATATAATTCTCACGCACCATGAGAATTTTTCCACACCTATAAATATTTGCTCACAATACATATGGATTTTATTCGACCTTCAGTTTTATTTTGAGAATGTGGTATTTAGAATTGTTTGGAAGTTTGCATATCTGTGCACCACTTTCCAAAACATGTACGACTAAATCCATCCAAATATTTATAATACTGTCAATGTGATTGTAAAGTACAAGTTATGAATTAGAAAATATAACTTTCCATTTAAAGCTATACAACTTCTTGATCCTATCAGTTGACAGTAAGAAATAATTAGATACAATCCAGTATCTACGTATGACATGCAGTACAAGTGACAAAATGGTTCTGAGTGAGCATGACTGAGTCTCTGGGTTCATGACAAAAAACTATGTCATGTCTATAGCATGTACTCGTATCAACTTCCTGGTTTTGATAATGTACTGATAATCTGTAAAGTGTACCATGAGAGTTAATAGTATGCAGAATTTAAATTTAACCAGATTTGTAATTAACCAATAATTTATAATTTTCTCAAAAGAAAAAGTTGAAAATAAAATAAAACAAAAATGGAAAACTCTGAACTGTACATCGTTTGAATAATATGGTGTGGGAGATCAGACACTGAGATTGAACACTAAAGGAGATAAATAACTATACTTAGCTTCTTTCTGTTGTATTTATGACTAAAATGTTCATATTCCCTCTTCAATTTTCCCAGACTTGTCATTTTTTTTCAAACAATTCAAGTATAGTTTTCTAAATAACTTGATTTAAATCACAAAACTTTTCCAAGACTATTTCTGTAAAAGAACTAATTGTGACCTCCAGAGAAATCAATACAAAGAATCATGCTGTCTTATTCACACGGGGGTAAATTAGGTGGAGGTTCACTATAATGTTTTGTGAGATCTGACCATCTGAAATTAATTTTTTTCTTGAATTATAGATTTACCTGTTTCCTCACCTACATTGTCTACTATTACAAAATCTACAGATTGAGCATTTTTAAGTGAGCCTGGAAAGGCTGCACTGATACAATATAATAAATACTATAAAATTACACTTTTCATAAAATTTGATCAAAATATTGTCTTAGTGTTATGTTTCAGTATATTTACATAAACATGCCCTGATCTAATTCAGACTCACTTCATCCCTCTGTCTCCTCCTCTCAACCTCTAGCAATCATTGTTTCATATTCAAGTCTACTTTTATTTTTAACTTCCATATGGAAGAGAGATCATGGATTATGATTTCTGCATCTCACTTATTTTACTTAAAATCCTTGAGTTGAGTCCATTTTGTTATAGATGAGAGAACTGTACTCATTTGTGGATGGATTATACTCCTGTGTATGTAGCTGTATCTTCCTTATTTACCCTTTCCATCTCAGCTGATCCCACACTTTCAGCACTGTGGATGCTGCTGTAGTAAACAGTGTGTACAGTGATCTCTTTCCTGCACTGATTTTAGTTGGGCTGGAAAGGAAGCTGTATCACACAGTAGGTCCATCTTTAGGGTTTATTTGCTTGTTTTGAGGAACCTCCATTTTTTTCACTCATAACAGTTCTGCCCAAATTACAGTCACTGAGTACTTTTGATCAATACATATGTACATCCTTCTTATATATAAAGCTGGCTTAAGGAAGTCTGTGATTTCTGGCTTACAGTTGTGATACACATTGATTCAAAAATTATTCATATTTTGGGCAAATATTTGCCTTACGTTTTTCTTGGAATAACTCCCACCCCTATCTCCTTCACCCTTCTCTTTCATTTTTTTTTGAGTGTGTGTATATACATGTGTGTATACGTGTGTATGTACATTTGTGTGTATATGTACATATTCTGTGTATGCACATGAGTGTGAATGTGTACATGTACACATACATATGTGTACCCATGTGTTTGTTTATGTACACACTACCATGAGTTCCATTGTGCATTTTGGAACTCGGACAAATTTCTGGAGTCAGTTATCTCCTCTCACCTTATGGAGGCATGGATTCCCTTGTTTCTCCCAAGCTGTGTGCTGTAGATGAGCAGTACTAAAGCTTCCTGGATATTTGCCCATCTCTGCCTTGTAGCTCACTCTTGGAGTGCTAAAATTATAGATACCTGTCACCACATCTGGCTTTTGTCCTTGGGTTCTGTTGATCAAACTCAGGATGCCAGGACTACACAGTAAGCACATTTAATGTGCCTTGTTGCCTGCATCATCCTTCCTCTCTTTCTTTTTTTCTCCTATTTTTCTGTTTTTCCTCCTTTTCTTTTTTTTCCTATAAGGAAGTATTCTTTAATTAATTATGTTGCTATTTCTTCTACATCTGCCACAAATACTGTTGCTACTGCTGTGACTTTAATTTAGCTTATTAGAGTAAGTTGTAGTCCCTGCTGTTATAATTTGAGCACTCATTGTTATTCTTTATTCATAACAATTCTTTTTTATTATTGTTATTGTATGTGTTTGAGTATTTTCCTGCATGTATATATGTATTTGCACCATTCGTATGCCTGGTGCCCAAAGGGTTCAGAAGAAGGTATCAGATGCCCTGGAACAAGCCTTAGAGATGGTTGTGAGTGACTATGTGGGTCCTGGCTCCTCTGCAAGATAAGAAAGTACTCTTAACCACTGAGCCATCCATCTCTCCCTACGCAAGGTTTGTCATAATTCCTAAACTTACTGTTTCAGAAAGTCTTAGGTATGAGGCTCAAGGAGAACACTGATGGATTACTAGGGTAAGAGATTTACTAGAAGTGTTAATGTCATGGGCTCACAGAAAGATAAGAACTTGGTGAAGACTATGAACGTCAGACTCAACTGCTAGGCAGATAGCATGAGGGAGGCGCGTTCTGAAGAGAATCGGGCTCACGTAGCCAAACTGAGATTCATGACAGTAGGCTTTTAGGATGGTCATGGCTAGTTTTTGTGAGCTAGGTAGGTGGGTGATGGCTATTGAAGCAGGATAGTTTGAGCAGCATGGTCTAGAGTCCATCACATTTCATATAAAATTGTTGTATTTTAGGGAATCTTCACATTTCTTGCCTCCATTACTTCAATAGATTGTTACACTGTTGTCTTTTTAGTTCCAAGATGGAGGATATGAAGCACATAAGCATTATATTATCTTCTGGACCAAAAAGCTACCAGCATCAAGATGAACTGTGATGTAAGATAGAACTTGTAAATATAACTTCCATGCTCTTACCTTTGCATGGATGAATGATTTTCTAAGAATTCCTTCTGTTTCCCACATGTCTTATTCCTAGGCTGTCTAAGGTACTCTGCTCTCTAATAACTTTAGATCAAATGAAAAGCAGGCATAACACAATTAGAAACACATGGGTTTTTTTGTAAGAGCCTTTGATTAAGTCAGACAAATTGCATTATTCTACTTTCTAAAAAATTAAGTTAATTTATTCTTTGAAGTAAATTCCACTGTAATACAAATGCTTTTTGTCATGTCCCATGACTCTTTGGGTATAGTGGTGTGACGCTGACTGCATTACTTCTTCTGATCATTATGTTAAACCAGTGATTTAAATCCAGTTATTTTATGTTAGTCTGATTATTAAAATTGGGTGGGTGCCATGTAACACCATAATGTATTTTTTGTACATACATAGAAAAAATGATATAAGACATGATGAAGTAGTCATATGTAGGGTTTTCAACATCACAAATGTATTACTTTCAAAGGCAGCCAAAGCAATGCTCCAACACAAAGTAAAATTTCAGCATCCTCTGTGGAATAACAGGCACCAGAGTGACACAGATTGCTGGAAGCCTGGGGGAACAAAATCCATACAGTAGCATTTATTTTAAAACAGTTTTCTTTCTTTCCAGAGAATGATCTCACAAACACACACATACACGCACATAACTAGGTTTTTGTTTGCCTTTTGTTTTTTTTTGTCAGAAACTGTACTGTGTGGTCTTATAAATCATTGGTTTTCTGAGAACTACCACAGGAGCCAATATCTTCCTGAATTTAAATGGTAACGGCTTTTTTACACCACCTAAATGATAATGAAAAAAAATGTTGTGAAGAAGAAGGAGTAGGTGGAGCATTCAAAAGGCAGGCTTACTGATAAATACATTTGGATGTTGCCTGTCACCACCCTCTTGTGTCTACTTTAAGCCCCATTTAATTCAAACTTAGAGGGAAATTGGACACATTATGACACAATTGTAAGAAAGAATTGTAACTTCTTCCCTGTTATTCTGCTCTTCCCTGTCTTTCTTCTGCTCACAGATAGCAGAAAAAGTTCAGACATCTAAAATTACAGGCTGTGTTGACTCATTTGGATGTTTTTTCTTCTTTAAATTATCAAATTATTTAGTTTTCAATATTAAATAAATACTGTGTCCCATCATTTACATAACTACTTGTCCATAAATGATCGTCTGTTATTCCTTGGAAGCCAGCCTTATCATTATTCATTTTACAGATCCTTGTTTGAGATTTTGGTGATATGGCTTCTGTGACCTATGGATATACAATTATACTTTGAATCATTTCATCTTCTTGTACTACAAAATTATTCAAGTTCAAGATGTCTGCATTTCACCTTTTTGTACTGTATCAACAATATTTTCTGTGTTGAATCTATTTGCTCTTTCATTGGAAGATGATCTTGGCACAAATTGTGCTTATTGCTGTTGGAATGTCACTACTGATAGGCCCTTAATAAAATAGAGTTAGGAAAACATGCATGCAAAATACTTAAATCTGTGTGCACACACCTCAATTCCTATTCCTGTATATGACTCACAAGTTTAATATGATCTAGTTCACTCAGACCCAGAACCACATATTACAGTCTCATGTTCCTCTCATTTGCAATGACTCACTCTTGACAGTAAGGAACAGTATCCAATGACTATATTGAGTTTCTTTTTGTAGAATAAATGTAAAATGAGCTAAGAGTTACTAAACGGTATCCCCATCATGAATAAATTTAAAGTATATTTAATAATTTATGTCTAAATCACTTTGTCTTTAACTATGTACAGTTTAAAAAGCATTATTCTCTAAAGTAGTGTAGGCTAAGTGGGCCATACATGAGCTACAAAGATGATGCCGAGAGGAAGTTAGCCCAAGTTGTTTATGGTAAGATTAGATACAAATGGTGCTGAGAGGAAGTTAGCTCAAGTTGTTTAAGCTGAGATAAGATACAAAGATGAGGAGATGACGTCAGTGCATAAACAGCTCATAAATAAGGAAATGAGTATAGGGTGACCTTTAAAATAATTGGTTGATTCCTTCCACCCCCTCCTAGGGTTTTGAGGTTTTCTGCTATAAAAGAGGCTTACTGCCTAACAATAAATGGGTTCTTGCTTGACTTTACTCCATGCTGCGTCTGATTGGTCTGATTGTCTCTGGATAAGAGGAAGGCTGGGAAATGGGCAAGCAGCACACTTGCCTTTTCTCCATTCCAGGCTATCTCTTCAGAGATGACCTAAGTTACAGGTGGAGCAAGACCCCAGACTTATCTCACTCATATATCTTCAAATGAATCTTTTGGGGTTTTTTTTGTTGTTGTTGTTGTCTTTTTTTTAGTTAGATATGTTTAAGAAAGTCTACTTAACACAATGTTGGGTTTCATCAAATCCTTTTGCGTTTCTTTCCCTTACTGTTTTGTTTGTTTGTTTTTTTTTCTTTACTCTGGGATAATTTCTGGGAGTGACAGCCATATATTTTGTACATACACCAGCATGTAATCTGTGATGTGAGAGTTTTGCTCTTCTTTTGTAGTCTGTAGACCACCCCTGACTTTTTTTTTTTTTTTTTTGGTTTTTCGAGACAGGGTTTCTCTGTGTAGCTTTGTACCTTTCCTGGAGCTCACTTGGTAGCCCAGGCTGGCCTCGAACTCACAGAGATCCGCCTGCCTCTGCCTCCCGAGTGCTGGGATTAAAGGCATGCGCCACCAATGCCCGGCCCACCCCTGACTTTTACTTCTTGTTCCATAACATCTTTTCTAGGATTTCCTATGTGGTATTGCTTTCTTACGTAAATTAGAAGACAGGCATGCTCACCATCATCATTATATATTTTGCTAATTTAAAAAAGCTGTGATAAGTGTCTCATGTCTTACACATTTTCTAATGTATTATTTATTGAACATACATTATAAGGCTATCAATACAGCAAAAATATTGTCTTCTGTAATTTTGTACATAAATACTAGTTTTTTTCTAATTGATTTTGTTGTGCAAACTTGTACTAAAGTATTAAGGAATTGAACTATTTTACTGCATTTAGATGAAGGATAAAGTAGGCATCATGTGGTCTTTTTTCTCTTTTGGAAGTTTGCTGAGTCTATCAAATATTAACTCTGTGTGATAAGTTTTTAAGTGGTTATAAGGCTTTTAACTTTCTTCTACTAAGATATTGTCTATTTCTCTAAAAACATCAGAGTCATTAATTTCTTTCATAAATAGAAAAGAAAATTATATTCCGTGTCCTCAGGAGACTGTAGTCATGATGATAATGGGAACTTTGTACCACCTACCGCATGTATGCGCCCAGGCTAGCCTGATACAAGGTGAGGGGTATATGGCCTACCTCCTTTCTTCCATCATCAGAAGTGAGTCAAGCTCCAGGTGTATAAGTCCAGGTGTCAGACATCAGTTGAAGGTAAGTAAATACCTGTGTGAGCACAGCCAAAACCAACAACATGCAATTCACACAGCTTTAGTACAGCCTGAATTGCCAGTCAACAATTTAGATCATAGGGATGGATGCTAAATAAACAGATAATTTCATTAATCATGTGTTTCCTGTTCTTACCATATAGAACAAGGGTTTTATTATTATTTTATATTATCAACTCATTATATTTGCTCTTTACTTGACCTACAGCTCTTATCTTTTGATTATGAAAGAAATATTTTATAATATTAAAGGTTTGGATGTGTTTCTCCACTGATCTTGCTTTCAACATTGATCTGTTGTAGACAATTTTTCTTTAATATTTAAAATTCAGACATGAGAAATAGAGTCTTGTCTGTGCCCAATGCCCTCAGTAATGGAAGCATTGATTTCAATACATGGAGAAAGTGGGAATCATGTGGACTTATGATGTAAAGAACATTGGTTCAGTATCATCCATGTTGTCATTACTAACAACAGGGATTCCTTTGCATACTTAAATCCATCATTTATGACATTCTTTTAAGCATTTTCCTAGTTTATTCTTAAATTTCACTGTTTTCAATACTTATTACTATATAGTCATAAGAAGGCTTGGAAAATATGAAGTGATTAATAGTATTTGTTGTAGTTTACATTTTCTTAATTTGTTATTGACACAGATATTTATAATCTGTTATTATTGCTTTTAAAATACTTGATAGTAATTCATTAAATAAAGCAAGTTAAGGGTTTTTTGTTTGTTTGTTTGTTTTGGTTTTTTGAGACAGGGTTTCTCTGTGTAGTTTTGCGCCTTTCCTGGAAATCGCTTTGTATCCCAGGCTGGCCTAGAACTCACAGAGATCTGCCTACCTCTGCCTCCAGAGTGCTGGGATTAAAGGCATGCTCCACCACCGTCCGGGACATGTTATGTTTTTGTTGTTGTTTTGGTGGGTTTTTTTCTGCCTGTACATGTAAGGAAAAATTAACAAAATGGCTAATCTACAATACCTTATCAAGAGAATATGTTTTACAAATCTGTCTATAATAAAGACCAATTTCTATTATATAAACATAGACTCTCACGTAAAGTACAACATCAGTAAAAAGGTAAAATCTATACTGATTATTTTATGAGGCCACACAATACTAGAAACATATGATAACTTTAGGACCAGGAAAACAGTGAAAGATCTTTATTTCCAATTCAAGAATGAATATTTAAAACTCTTAAAAATATGAATAAAATTGTTTGTTAACTGATATTAACTATCTTATTTAAATGACAGTAGTAATGAAATTGCAGAAATCCATGAGCCAAGTTCAATGGTAGGTCATCATGCCTCAAAACCAGGTGCAGATCTACCTACACCTAAACTCAGACATGGTTGATGGAGATATACAATAGATATACACTAAATTTCAAAGACTAGGACACTTGGGATGTGCCCCTATAACATTATCAGAAACTTTAAGATAAGGAAATGTGAACTCTCTTGGGTAGCATATGTTGAAATTTATATCATACATTATCGCAAATATATCTCCAATAGTTATCAAATAGTAAGGTCTAAGCCTTTGCTATTCACCAGCATAAAGCTATGTATTGAAGAAAAGTCTCCCTGAATTTAGGCTAGGTGTGTAATCTTCTTTGACCAATATAATGAAGCAAGAGCTCTTTGTTTGCTTCCAAGCCTAAATCTAATGCTGTTCATGCCTTGGCTTCATGCAGTCCTAGCAGTCTCCTGGGATCAAACCCAGTTTTAAGCTTGGTGGGACATACATTAACCACTTATTACTGTAACCTTAGTTGATAGCCTGAAATCCCCAATGCATAAATCCATACAGCTGACAGAAAAACATATATGATGTATCTAAAATGGAAATAGCTAATTCTACCTACCTGCTTATTGATGGATATCATCAGAAGCTGTGTAAATGATGAATTTTCAGCTACAAGGTTTGGGGTGGCTGGGGTACTCAAATCTGAAACCTTAGACAACATTAAGGACAAAAATTAAAATTTAAAGTCACTGACTCCTAAATTCACCTGTCCTTAGATATTTGACATTTGTTATGGAATAAACCTCATCTCTCTCTTAATTGGATCTAAATGTGAAATGTCTGACAAATGTGACAGAGGAAAATGCCTTTTGACTTACTGTTAACAAGTATATGCTCCAAATTTTATCCCTCCAATACACTCCACACAATACAAACAGGAACCCATCGCTCTACTTACTAAAAATAATCTTCAGTTCCCATGTTCTAGCTAAGTGTTCATATATCTGCCTCAGTCTACATTCAGTGCAATTCTAAATTTCAAGTATAAGTAGGAAGCACATGCCATAGCCATTATTTTAGTGCAGTTATCTTATTCACAGTCATAAAAGCATTGAAAACTGTGCTATGTCACTATACATCGATGCTTGAAATTCTTAGTCCTAGAGTCTCTGGTTAGTTCTCCTCCTAACTCTTGCCTATTTTTCAAGAATCTCTACCTTTATCAACATGTAATAAATGTCATGCTATTTGCAGAAGGATCATCTTCTATGTTCAACTTTTGGTGGCATACTCTGAGCAATCAAAAGACACTGCAGCTAAAGGTAATTGCACCTGATGGGTTTGTTTCTTCAAAGACAATGGTCCATGGCTTCCATAAAACAACTGTCCAATGTGTCTTAATGAATATTTCATCCACTGAGAATATATCCTTTATGAAATTAAAAAAATTGTTAAATTTGTCAGTTGTCTAATTATCTTTTCAGTTATATAGATGAACTGTAATCAATAAAATTACCTTACAATTTAATTCTAGAATTAAGAATTTAGTCCATATGCCGGAGATGGATGGAATACAGGGACAAGTGGCCAGACAAATGGAAACACATGAACTATGAACCAATGGCTGAGGGGCCCCCAACTGGATCAGGCCCTCGGAATGGGTGAGACAGTTGATTGGCTTGATCTGTTTGGGAGGCATACAGGCAGTTGGACCGGGTCCTGTGCTCAGTGCATGAGTTGGCTGTTTGAAACCTGGGGCTTGGTAGAGACCCTTGGCTCAGCCTGGGAGGAGGGGGCTAGGCCTACCTGGGCTGAGTCCACCGGGTCGATCTCAATCCTCAGGGGAGTCTTTGCCTTGGAGGAGATGGAAATGGGGGGTGGGCTGGGGGGGGACGGGAGGAGGGAGAACGGGGGAATCTATGACTGATATGTAAAGTTGAATTATGTTGTAAAATAAAATAAAATAAATTATAAAAAAAAGAATTTAGTCCATATGAAGATATGTCTGAATGATAGTCAAAAAAAACATGCTTGTGAGAAAGAAATTACCACTAGGCATATGTATTAATTGAAGTTATTCAAATGTATCACAAATTCAAAAGAAATCTGTGGTAAAATCCAAGGGTTAATTGTTTTCTTTCTTGGTTTCATGAACTGTTCCCTCTGTAAATATGCTAGATGCTCCTCATTTTGCATTCTTATTTTCATAGAAATTAACATCTGTCCTTCTTTAATTAGGATACTTTCTATTCTTCACACTAGTGGTTTCTAATAATTTTATCCAGTGCTCTATGTTAATTACATTTTTTAGTTTCACAAAATTAGATTTTTCTAAACTCTAACATCCTTATAGTGTTGTGCACTTGAAAATATTTCTCTTGATATGAAATTTAAGAAACCATTGAGGTGGTTAAATTGGTGATAGACAAAGGTAGCACACATTTAAAACACAACACTGAAAATGCACTTCTCCATGGGATATTGGCATAAAATGAAAAGAGGAAGTGGCATCACTGTGAACCCTCATAATAAGGTTGACAACCTTTCAACATGTGGATAACAATTGAAATATATATGTTTTACATCTATGAATATTCAATAAAATTTATTATGATCTGTTTAAGAACTAAAAGGCTGGAGAGATGACTCATTGGTTTGGAGCACTTAAGTTGCTGCAGAGGTCCCAGGTTCAATTCCTAGCACTGTCATGGTTCCCAACCTTCTGTAACTCCAGTTCACCACGATCCAACACCATTTACTAGTCTCTGAGGACACCAGGCATTGTGAGTTTCTCATATATATATATATATATATATATATATATATATATATATATATATATGAAGGCAAAGCACCCACACCCATAAAAAAATGTTAAAAATTTTTTAAAAGAATGAAAAAAATGGCAGTAGTCCTCACAGAAAGTTATTTTCCAGCTTGTTAATTCAACATTCTCCTTTTATTTTATTTTTTTTTTTAGCTTTCTGGCCTGTAATCTTCTATGCAACTACAAACAACATTAAAGAGTGGATAATGCAGAGATTATAAAACAGATGACATTTAAAACTCACTCCAATGTAAATATTTCATTTGAAAAGAGAAACAGAAAGGAGGCAGAGACAGAGAAGAATAATAGCCTGTACTCACTTCTGCTAACAAATGTCATCACTCATGCCATTCATAATCATCTAAGATAAAGAAAAATACTCATCTATCTTCTTTCTATGTGTTACTGTCTTTAAACTACAGTGAGCACTTTGACTCCTGTGAACATATGGTAGTTCACCAGACCTCCTCTGTAGGCAATAAATGTAGGTCTATATCTAAATGTTTTCATTTTGTGACTGTCAATCCCTGGGAATATTCAGCTTTGAGTATCTTGCTTTTTCTCATCTGTCCATGGTGTTATAAACAAATTAAACTTCTCCACCTCCTCATTCATCTTTTCTTTATTCTTTTTTTCTTCATGCCTTTTTTTTTGAGGGGGTTGGCTGAGAGGGTTTCTCTGTGGCAAAGGCTTGTTCCTGGAACTTGCTCTGTAGACCATGCTGGCCTCAAATTCACAGAGATCCACCTGCCTCCCAAGGACTGGGATTAAAGGCAAAGTGGCACCACTGCCCTTCTTAGAGCTGTTTTGATAAAGAGAGGACTTAATAAATAAAGGTCCCTTCAAACCATGCCTGCAAGGTAAATGTCATTGATTATCTCCTATTTATAGACTATCACCCCCCCAAAAATATCTGATATGCTTGTTATTTTTTTTTTCTATTTCATGTCTGTTCTTTAAACTCATCATTTTGTGTTTGACTTTTCTTTCCAACTCCCAGTCACCATACTTCTTGGAGAAAATGAGGGCAACTGACGATATGGAGCATCTATGTATCTTTTGTTGTATTGGAAGGATGCTTGTCTGAACAATGTAGCTCAGGAAGTACCCAAAGAGCACTGAAATGAGGAGCTGACTCAGAAACTCAGACTGATTTCACAGCTTTTCATATTAGATGAAATGTGTTCTAGAGATAAGATCACCACTTCTGAAACCTTATTAGCACGTACTCTATCAGCACGTCGGTCTAGGGATGCAGCTCAGTGGCTGGAGCATTTGCTTAGTAGGTACAAAGTCTTTAGTTAAACACTCTTTAAAATCAACAACAACAAAACTACAGGTGACACCACAGTAAAGGGAGAAAAAAAATGAATTTACTTCTCAAGTCAGGCACAAGATAACAAGGTCATCTCTCCTCTTCAGCATTGCTCATGAAGTTGCAGTCAGTTCAGGAGGACTGAAAGTAGAATAAAAGAAAATCTGACATCAGAATATAACTAAACAAGTGTGCTTGTAACTGTTGATATGAATGTGTATGTAAACATTCCAAATTTCTACAGTGAAAAGAAAGAAAAATTAGGCGATTTAGATATCAGCAACATATAAACAGGAGTGTAATGTTCATGACTGTTATAGTCATGAATACACAACAGGTACAGTTATTAAGAAGAACTACCAAACAGAAGCAGAAGGGGAAAAGAGAAGGGGGTGGGGAAGGAGAAAGAAGAAACCAGGGATGTAGGAGGTAACTCATTGGGAAGAAAGGGGCAGAAAGTGTAGAACAATAGGAAAGACGAAGGAGAATACGTTCCCGGTACATCCTATATATGCGTGAAATTTTCAATGAGTAAAGAGTAAAAATAATTCTGAAAATGTAAAGGAGAAAGCCTATATATGACTAATGCAAAAATGACAATACTTTTAGTATTTTAGAAGCCAGGAAGAGGAAACACAAGTTTTTAAGGCAATTTGACATGAACTTTTTCCAAGTTGTATATACAGATGATTATTGGAAAATGTTCTCAGCCAAGTCTCATTAAAGAATCCAGATTTAGGGCTGGAGAGATGGCTCAGCAGTTACAATGCTTTCTGCTTTTCTGAAGTACCCAAGTAAGGTCCTCAGCATCCATTTCTAGGGCATCACAATTCCTTGTAACACCAACTCTCGGGCTTCTGATGCCACACTCTCGACTACACAGGCAATTATATACATTTGGCTTATACATGCAGACACCATGAACACCTATGAATGAAAATGAGAATAAATATTTTTTAAGTCCACATTCAATATACACATTCAAACTCTGCTGTTAGCATAATGGCTGATGTGTGCATTCCAAGTCCTGGCAAAGTTACTGATCATTTCTCAGGAGATCACAGTGGTGTGGGAGATGACACAGTAACTTCAGGAGACTGTACTAAATGTACATGTTCAGTGCAGTACAGTCTTACATTTGCAGTTACATCATTATTCATACAGTGAAATGATATCACATCTTCATAGAAAGGATAAGTAAAATTTTACAATCAATTTGCATAAAATGCTAGAAGAGTCCAACTGATTTACACACACAGAAGTCAGTACATTTAGATGACTGAGAAGGAAGGAATTAGAAGGACAGGAAAGTCCTAAGATACTCTGGGGATGTTGGTTGTGTTTGTTACCTCTATCGTGATCATAGATTTGCCGATGCATATCTGTATTTACACATCTAATTACACATTTTACATTTCTGGAATTACAATATGGCAACTATATTTAAACAAAGTTGTTAAAACCAAAATAAAATATTAGTATTTGCTATGAAGCCAAGGAAGCTATTATCCATATGAAAATGTGGACATTGTACGTGGAGAATAGTGGTAATACTTTGTACAGATATTAGAAAATTTAGCATGGTCTTCTGGGCTAAGAAGCTCATCATTCTCATCACTGAAATCAAGTACAGGTACTTTTCTTCAGCCTCCTCTGTTTCCTACACCACAGCAAACATTTGCTACAACAGGTTGAACAGGCAGATGTATGGGTAAATGTGATGGATAGGTAAAGTAATTTGTATATGTCTAATCAAAACTGCTGTTAGTAAAAAGGATTAAGTGCTCTGAGAAGGCAAAAGAAGAAAATAAAAACCATAATTCTTTGTGAAGAGACTGGAGAGTCAACATGAAAGAGTTAGAATGAGCAGTGAAAATAACAGCCTGCTGCTACGTGTAATAATGGAAGAATGGCTGTCTTGATGACAAGTCAGCAAGAGCAATGCCTTGAGACATTAAATGGCCTGTCAAGATCAGACAGAGATAAAGAGTGAGATTTGGCTAGGCTAGAGGGGCAGAGATAGAAGTAGGAGAAAATGTATTTAAAGAGATCTGAGGCAAAGCAGCATTGCAGAACCTGCCAGGATGTGTTAACATGCTTCATGTGGGCCTTTTGTGATCCACAGCTGGAGGTGGGGAGTGCATTCTGTACTTTAGTGACAGACAGTTACACTTACAGAATAGGCTTGAGCAAGAAGTGCTGTCAAACAACAATTTAAAATGCGAGGAGCCTTGCTACCATCACTTACTGACTACACAATTAAGGGAATGTGGCACACATAATTTTAAAACCTTGGTTCAGTATTACCATAATT
>CABHPQ010148708.1:0-12871 GCA_902168405.1 Peromyscus aztecus | reverse complement strand
CATTAATAAATAACTGTATCTTTAATATATCTTTTAAAAGCCATACAGGAGCAAGGTAACAAGTATGACTGCTGATTGACAGTTGGAAACTGTGAAAGCCAATAAGCAATGGAAAGCAACTTGGAGGGGAGGAAGGAGACAGAGAATTGACCCAGTCTTCACTTGCTAGTTGAGCACTTTACCACTGAGCTTGGCCAGTGTTTTGCTTTTATGTTTTGAGACAGGATCTTTATGTAGTGTAGTCTGACCTGGAACTTGCAATCCCCTGCCTCAGCCCTCTGAGTGCTGGAACTATAGGTGTGTGCCAGCAGGCCCAGCTGGAAAGTAGCTTTTAAATGCTGATATAACTATACCTATTCGCCTAGGATTTTATATACATTAAAATTACATTTTAAAAATAAATGTAATTTTTAATAAATGAGGAGATGGTAGGTAGAATGGTTGCCACATAAGCACAAGGACCTGATTTTGGAGCCACAACACCCATGTTAGATGGTGTGTGTTTTGTTGTGCATGTGTAGCCACAGTGCCAGAGGGACAGAGATAGGCAGAACCATGGAGCTACCTGGCCAGCCAGTCTAGCTGATTTGACTTGCTCCAGGTTCAGTGAGAGACTCTGCCTCAAAAAAGAAGGTGGAGAGTGACTGAGGAAGTCACCGGATATATAATCAGGATTCTCTAGAGAAACAGAACTGATAGAAATATATAGCTTACATCCTGGCTAGCCTAACAGTGGCTGTCTCCCCATGGAGAGTCCTATAGTTGTTCCATTCACATGGTTGAATGTCTCAGCTGGTCTTCAGTCTACATCAGAATCGTGAAGAAGTGGGATCTAATACCAGTGAAGGAATGAACTTGCCAGCAGGAGTGAGGGAAAGCAGGCAAAGAGAAAATTCTTCCTTCTTCCATGTCCTTTGTATAGGCTGCCACCAGAAGGTGTGGCCCAGGTTCAAGATGGATCTTCCGACCTTCAATGATCTAACCAAGAACAATCCCTCATAGGTATGCCCAACTGTTTAAAGGCTTTAGTTAATTCCAAATGTTGTCAAGTTGACAACCAAAAATAGCCATCACACCTGATGTCAACTGTCTAAGTTAGGGTTTCTATTGCTGTGAAGAGACACCACGACCATGGCAACTCTTACAAAGGAAAACATATCATTGGGGCGGGCTTACAGGTTCAGAGGTTTAGTCCATTGTCATCATGGCTGAAAGCCTGGGTGCACGCAGGCAGACATGGTGCTGGAGAAGGAGTTGAGAGTTCTACATCTGGATTGGCAGGCAACAGGAAGAGAGAAACACTGGACCTGACTTGAGCAGTGAAACCCCAAAGCCCACCCCCAGTGACACACTTCCTCCAACAAGGCCACACCTACTCCAGCAAGGCTCTACCTCCTAAACCCTGTCAAACAGCCGCCACTCCCTAATGACCAAGGATTCAAATCGATGAGCCTTGGGGGGCCATTCCTACTTAAAGCACCTCGTGTTGAACTATCCCCTCTGCACACGACCTGTGTGTGCACCCGTGCACTCACACACTTCACTCAGCGAATAAGTCAATCTAAAATAAAGACACTTTAAGATGATCCAAGTGGAGAGGACTGCACAGCTGCAAGACTACAGAATGAGGTGTCCAGGGTGGAGGGAAAAGATGGTGATCTACAGGGAGAAACAGAGTACCAAATAAATAAATAAATAAATAAATAAATAAATAAATAAATAAATAAAATCTATGTAATGGGAAAGACTGCCTCCCTCCGTCTCCCTCCTCTGTAACTAGTTTGAAGTTTGCCATCCTTTGCAAATGAAAGCACCAAGTGACCAAGCTTGTCACTTATCACTGAAAGCAGTTTTGGTAAGTTTGTTGTGCTGTTTGTTTGAGGTATTAAACACAAACTCACTGCAGAACCCAGCAATTGCCTTGCTAAGGGCAGTTACTCAAAAGAAATACAAACAGGTCCTCAAACACATGGTTTTAGAAGGAATGTCTGGAGCAGCAACATTCTTAATATCCAAAAGGCAGAAACAAGCCAAAAGCCATCAAAAACAATGATGAGTGAGTGGGTAAGCAAAACACACTGACCCAGTTCTAGCTTTCTTTTGTTTTGAAAATTCATTTTGTTTTTCTGTGTGTGTGTGTGTGTGTGTGTGTGTGTGTAAGAGAGAGAGAGAGATAGTGCACGCATATGCACTTGGGCACCTGCAAAAGTCAGAAGCATCAGGTCCCTTGGAGCCAAAATCACAGAAGGCTGTAATCCACCTGATGATACAGGTTCGGGGAACCAAAATTAGATTCTCTGCAAAAGCAGCAATCATTCCAACCACTAAGCCATCTCTGCAGCGCCCAGTTCCAGCTTTCTTATCCATGGTGTTTGAGGGGTTTGTCATGTAACTCTTACTTTTATCCTTAGAGATGTCCTTAACATTAAACAGAACAAAAATATAACTTAAAGGTCATTAGAAAACCTAAGGTGAGCCAGGCCCAGTAGCACAGGCCTGTAATTCCAGCTACTGAGGAAGGAGGGCCAAGTTCAAAGCCTGAGTCACTGAACAAGTCTGAGGCTAGCCTGGACAACTTATCTACACACTGTCTCCAAATACAGTTTTAAAACAAAGGGTGAGATGTGGCTCAATTGTAGAGCACTTGCCTAGCATGCACGAGGTCCTGGGTTTGATCCCCAGGATCGTCAAAAGAAAGGAAGAAAGAAAAAGAGAGGGAGAAAGAGAGAAGGGGAGGGGGGGGAAGCCTACAATGGCATCCTGGAAGACCTCTCTGAGTAATTAAAAAGAAGCAGGAAAGGATAAACAAAGCGCAGATGACGAGATCCGGAAGGGAAATAGTCAGATGACAGACATCCCAACTCCCCAAAGGTCACCATTACCTTAAATATATATTCATAACACCGCATGTTAAAGTGAAGATTATCAGACTGTACAAAAAAGCAAGGCCTACCATATGCCATCCACAGAAAATCTATTACAGATATAAAGACCCATAAAAGTAGAACTTCCGTGATAAACCTTGCAAATGCTCAGCAGGGTAACTGAAGGACCTTTTGAAGACCAGGCCAAAAATACAAGGTGAGAAACACTAGTGTGTATTTCTTAACGATTAAATCGTCAGTTGTCAAAGAGATGCAGGAGTCCCTAGTGTGTGCGTGCCCACTAACGGCACCGGAAAACGCGGAAGGTCAGAGTTGACAGGACGGAGAGAAGTCGAAGAATCACACTGTTGGGGAAATATGACAGTCTGCTCTCAATGAACCGGGCACGAAGAACTAGAAACATTGTAGATTTCCACAATGCAACCAGCCAGTGTCTGCTCACTGATGCTTATAGGATGCCACATTTAACTGCAGCAGAACAACCTCTTTTTCAAGTATGTGGAACACGAATCGAGACTATGGGCTTGAAAAGAACAAGCTTCCCCCAAGTTCCAATGACTGCAGTCACTTCCTAAAAAGTTAAACATACATTTATCTTGTATCTTAGCAAAGTTCCTCTTCCTGCGAGCCCAAGAGAAATAAAACATCTGTACAGAGAGAAAGACACAAGAATGTTCTAGTAGTTTTTTTTCTAATTAACCCAAAGGGTAAATGACCCACATGTCAGTCAATAAGAGCACAGATAAGCAAGCTGGGCAGTGGTGGCCCACACCTTTAATCTCAGCACTCAGGAGGCAGAGGTAGGTGAATTTCTGAGTTCGAAGCCAGCCTGGTCTACAGAGCAAGTTTCGGGACAGCCAGGGCCACACAGAGAAATGCTGTCTTGGAAAAACAAACAAACAAACAAACAAATGAACGAACAAAAACACCCCAAAAACAAACAAGAAGGAGGAGGAGGGAGAGAGGCAAAGGAGATGGATGGACACAATGAGATACTACTGTGGACATTCATAGCTGAACCCATAAACATCAGCTACAGCAAGCCAAACAAAGGAACTCAGACATAGAGTATGCACAGTATGAGTCCATTGGTATGAGTTTCACACAGATGACACTTATGTGTAGTGCTAGTGTCATGGTCTGACAGGTGGCTGAAGGCCTGGTTCCACTGGGGGCTCTTCAGAGGGCTGATAGGTTATGATGGTGCTGACCTCAGAGTGAGTTCCTAGCCAGATGCTCTCTCAAAAGGCGGGGTTGGTTGGGGGAATGAAAGCCACTAGGTGTGTGTGCCTTTGAAGAACATGCCTTGTCCCCAGCCTCTTCTTCTCTCTGCCTCCTGTTTACCACTAGAAAGGCCACTGGGACGTTCCCCACATGATGTGCCACACGGGCCCAGGAACAGCAGAGCCAGGTGGCCGTGGCCTGAAACATCTGCAAGCGCAGTGCAAACCTTCCTCCCTCAAGCGGATTTCTCCTGGGTATTAAGTCACAGTGACAAGATTTACTGACACAGACAGGCATCAGAGTTGTTGTTGCTTCTTGGAGAAAAGAGGGCAGCAGTTACATAGGTTATGTATATGTGCATCAAAGATAATGTGATATAGCATATATACATACAAGATAGGCATACATAATACATGCATAAAACATGCACTACACATGTCTATTTATATAACGACAATGTATATGTATATATGTATGCAATATATACATATATAGTGTGGGTGGATATTAATATATACATATATGCAAATATAATATATACCTATATAAGTATAATTTATATGTATGTAATATATACATGTAAACCATATACCTATATAAACATAATGCATACATAAACAATATGTGCATACATAAAAACCATAATCTATGCACATGTAACCGGCTTGTATGTATATGTAACGTATATGTAGACTATATACTTTGTACATATGTTCGCACAGGTGCATATACATTTATACATGTAATGCATTTAATTGCACAAGGCTGTTCTCACTGGCTCTTAAAGCTTTATACAATTTGCAGTTTATATATACATGTAATTGTGTATTTCATGGTACATAGAACATACCTTAATTTTCAGAGAGTAAATACAATGTAAAACTCTCACAGGAATGGCTCAGACTATAACCTGAGAACTCGAGAGGCTGAGGCAAGGGGATGGCGATTTCAAACGAAACTCGGCTACACAGGAAGACACTGTCTCAAAAACTCACCACCCTGCAGCTCGGTGGTGGAGGGCCTGCCTAGCGTGCACAAGGCCTTGGATTTGAGTCTCTCACTGTGATGAACTAACACAAAACTGGAGCATCACCAGTGCCTTCAAGGGTCCTCATACTTTACACATGTGAGTCGTGGAGACATCACAAAAAAGGAGGAAGCAGAGGCAGCAAGAGCGTCTACCATGCTCACGACCACAACCTCATGAACCCCAGGGCCAGATGTGTCTGGTGTGCTCCCCTGCTGTGTCAGGTGCTCAGTCCCACAGTCAGAGTCATCAGCCCTGTCTCCTAAAGGAACCGGGACTCAGAGTCTGGAGAAAGGGGTACAACTAGGACTCGAACTTGGCTCTGGCCTCTTCTAGTGTGTCCTCTCAGAGGGCAGGTGTGAGCCACAGGCAAGCCCCTCGTGTAGCCAGGCAAGCTTGGCCTTGCCCTGTTCTCCTCCTCTCCTTTGTCTCAGACACCCACCACTCCCACCTAGGAGTCTATGCACACTCTGAGAGGAGAGGTGACCTTTTAAAGTGACGGGGCTGAGGACTCAGTCATAACAAAATCCAGAAGCTTCTGCTTTCGTGAGATAAGGCAAGCAATGAACAGAGGGGTGGTAAGAGGCCGGCCTGAGAGCCGAGCTATTCCAGTCATGTGAAGAAAAGGAAGGAGAGTGGCGGAGAGGACACTGGTGAATCCTCCATGATGTGATAGCTGAAGTGTGGCTTGCAGGACGTGTGCCTGGGTGAGTTCTGGGGAACGCACTGCAGAGCTACACGTGCTGCTTGAGGGAAGTGTGACACAATGTAGAGGTCAGGTGACAATGTGGCCTGCGGCCTACATCTGCTATTTCTGCAGAAATGGCCCGGGCCAAATGCACTTGAAGTCTCTGAGACAATAAGGGGAAAAGGAAGACGCCAGATCTGGCCAGACCAAAATTAGGTCACAGCCCAGGGAGAGCCAGGGTCAGGTTTTCTGCAAGAGGAGCAGAGAGTTGTCCTTGGCTAGTGGCCCTGAACTCTTCTGGGTGAGGCAGCAGCAGGGACTTCCTATCCACCCTAAGCACAGAGTTCCAATTCTAGCCTCCTGAGGTACAGAGGCCCTGATGTATTCTAGATCCTCCTCAGGTCTGATGCTCTCTGCTTCTTTAAATCTCCATGGTGGTCTGGAGCTAGAAAGCACTGGTTCTATTTTCTAGATAAGAAAACTGACATTAGCTCATTGCTGGGAGCTGAATCCCAATCTGTGCAGAGCTCGGGTGCCTTCCCTTCCGTGATGCTAAAAAAGCCAAGAGTAGTTACCTAGGCTAAATGGTAAAAAAGTGAAACAGGGGAGCCTAAGGTACCTGTTGCATGTATGTATGTATGTATGTATGTATGCATGTATGTATGTATGTATGTGTATGTGAGTGGGTAGGTGAATGAATGTACAGATGTATGGTGGATGGATAGGTGGGTAAGTGGAGGAATGCGTAAGTGGGTGAGTACATAGATGGAGTGATGGATGGCTATATGATGAATGAATTGCTGGATAGATGGATGGATGGGTGGGTGGGCAGATGGTTGAGTGGGAGGATAGATGGATAGATTGATGGATAGATGAGTGGGCAAATGAATGCACAGATGGTTGAGCAGAGGGGTACTGGGTGGAGATACATAGATGGAGAGATAGACAATAGATGTGAAGGCTAGTGAATGGATGGGTGGATGGGTTGGTAGGTGGATGACTAGGTGGGTTGAGGAGTGGATGGATTGGTTGGTAGATGGATGAATGGAGGGTGTAAGGGAAGGTCGGTGAATGGGTAGATGGATGGATTGATGGGTAAATAAATGAATGGGTGA
Organism: Peromyscus aztecus; assembly: GCA_902168405.1. Lineage (NCBI taxonomy): Eukaryota > Metazoa > Chordata > Mammalia > Rodentia > Cricetidae > Peromyscus > Peromyscus aztecus. The sequence continues at coordinate 5,932 of CABHPQ010148708.1, read as the reverse complement.
CTAGATGGATGGGTGGGTGGGTGAATGAATAGATGCACAGATGGATGGAGAGATGATTACAGATAGACACAAATTTTCTCTAACATAGGCACTTACATTTTCATGGACCTTCCTGGTTTTCTGAACCTCACAGTCTCCATACAGAAAGTCTGAAGTTTGCTGTTTGCAAACCATTGTGCCCAGTGGTAAAGGTCTCTTTTCAGATGCTGCCTGGTGTGGACAACAGACCATGCTGAGAGAGGAAATGCTCTGGACAGCATCAGGGAAGGACACAGGTGGGGCACGAGAAGCTCTGGCCAAGCCCAAGCCCTCATTCCCTGCAACAGAACTAGACACATCTACAAAATCAGGGAAGGCTATGGACAAAGGTTTTTTTGGGGAACATCCTGTCTTCACATATAGGAGCAGACATCTTTAGGAGAGAAGGTAGGGAAGTAGGAGGTCTTAGACAAACCCTGTATATACCCACATCATTTGGCTGTCTGGTGTGCAGGCAAGGGGTCTAAGGGAGTGTGGCTGGTGCTTCCCGACGGTGGACAGGAGGTGAGCTGGGCTCTGTCTGAAGCTTTGCTCCATTGTTTACTCAGTCCATGGTGCTGCAGAGAGGAGCAGGTAACTCAGGCCCCTGTGTTATCTACTAGAGCATGGGGAAGCAGGCAGAAGTGGTCAGCCTCAGCTCTTGGCTTTCCTATCCATCCATCCATCCTACCTCCTTCTTTAGGCTTCCCCAAGAAGGTGGGACCAGACCAAGCAAGATATCCATTTGGTTTTCCTGGAGGAAGCAGAGCCTCCATCTATGTGGGGATTGCCTATGGCTCCTGTTTGGGGCTATCGAAAAACAGCATTCTTGGCAGGGGCTAGACTCCCAGCTGTAGTTTCTACACTGTATGGCATCTTGTGACTTGTGCTTTCAACAGAGAAGCAGCAAGACTTGGGGTGATGCCAGCTCTGCCGTTCACCGACCTTGTGATCAAAGCACCTATATTCTCTACAGCCTCATCCCTGGGCATCTAGCCTGGTTAGACCCACTTACCTAGGCTAGAGCTCCAGCTGTCCAAAGAGCCCCATAGCTGTCCTCAGTCTACCTCCCAGCCTGCCCCCGCAGCTCCCTCCCCGCCTCTCTTTCCTGGGGGCGCATGCTCACTGTGGTTCCCTCTGACAAACCTCTCTCCTCTTCATGGTGTGTTTTTAAGGAAATACCAAGAGTTGGAACAAATAAACTCCCAACACCCTTGGTTGAAGATAACAGTTTATTGATTGTTCTCACAGCCGGCAGGAAGCAGGTGTTCGCACCCTGCAGGTGGCCGGTCCTCAGTAGTGCTGGAGGTGAGGGGTGGGGAGGATTCTTCCAGCCTATCTCTGCCGTTCCTGTCATCATCTGCCTCCAGATGGGGAGAGGGAGGAGATGCCGGAGAATACACACCTGCCTCTTAAAAGCCCAGTCCACAGACAACACAAATCAATTCAAATCCCCCAACAAGATCCCGCCATTGGCCCACACCAGTGGGGGGAGGGTGGGTTGCATTACGGAACCCCTTTCCTGTGACAACTCCCAGCCATAGACAGGGAGCCTGGGTTCAGGGAACAGTCACCACTCCTACCACTTCTGGCTAGCTTCACTTTATCCTTCAAATGGCAAGCTCACTATTGCCTGCTCCAGTAAGCCTGCCTTGAGCCTCCAGGCACAATGGTCAGATGTCCCTCTCCTACGCATTCAACATCCCATCCTTCTTGGTGTTGTACTGCCCTGTCACTGCCTGGATACTGAGCCTTTGGGTAGTGAAATGGAGCAGAAGTACCTGGAGGCAGAATTCTGTGTTTACCTGAGCACCCATGGTATATGGCATAATAAGCTATTGGATGGGTGAGTGAATGAGTGTGGAAGTGGGTAGTGTAAGGATTTTGTATATGTGCAGCTCGGGGTCTTGTCTGGTGCCTTATTACGTCATCAACGGGTGACTGTGTCCCAGCCATAAAGCCAGACGTGCACCCCCATGCTCGCTCTCTGCACCTCTCTTTCTGTTTCCTCTCTGCCAGGCCTGGCTCTCCATCCTATCCCCTCTTCTTTCAAATAAAGCCCATTCTAACTCTGGTAGCCATGGCTCGTGACTCTTCCACCAAACAACCAGTGCCATTTATCCTTTCAGGTAGAGTGATAGATGGATGGGCAGACAGATGGGTGGGTAGATGAATGAATGAGGTAGGTCAGTGGGTGTGTATGGTGGATGAGTGGACGGATGGGTGGGTGGGTAGTCAAGTGGATAGATAGATGCTGGGTGGATAGATTGGTAGACAGAAAGATGATAGTTCAATGGGTGGATGGATGGATGGATGGATGGACAAATCAACAGAGAAAAGATGGACTTTTTCCATGTAAGGCTTTATTCCTGTGCCTGCAGGCTGCCTGGGCTGCTTCTTGGCTCTCAGAAAGCTTCAGAGAACTGGAGGATTCTGCTGGGAAACTCCTAGAAGTTCCCGTGGAAGCTCTGTGGAAGCTCTGGGGCTGTGAGTCCACTGGCATGGATAGTGTGCCTTCCTCCTGCCCCATTATTCCTGGCAGCCTGAGATGGGTGTATTTTAACCCCAAGCACTAAGCCTTCAGGGATCCTGAGGCTAGCTCCAGCCCCAGCAAGCTGTAGAATATTTTTTCCTTTGCTCTCTCTAGGGAGTGGGCTCTGGGCCCCACTGAACTTCTCTCTTTTCCTTGGCCTCATGGATAACTTCTATTTCCTTTCCTTATTTGATTGGATCAGCCCAATGTTACCCAAGACTAACTGGTTGGTTAGAACCAGCAACCTACAGCCCCTGCCCAAAGCTCTATTCTACAGCTGTCTGCCAGGCTAAACCCCTGCAGGAGGGAAGAGGCAGGGCCTCCCCCAGGCGATGAGATTATTTCTGGACAGCAACCTGGGCAACATGGCTCCCAAACAGGAACTAGGAGGAAAGATTGAAGTGGAAGGCAGAGGGCTCAGAGCTTCCTTCTCTTGCCCTCAAAAGAGGACATCCTCAGAAGGTCCTGGGGTGTGAGCACTGAATGAACATTAAAATGGTGGTCTCCATTTAGAGATGAACCTAGTGCCAGCCAGAATCAGCAGGGGCCTAGGAACCCGGCTTGGGGCAAAGCTTGGTCTGTAGATTTACTTCTGCCCTGAAGAGCCAGTGTGTTTATTTCCCCCAGAGTCTTTCTGGAAGGCTTGTTCTCTGGGTCCCAGCTGTGCTGAAGGAAGAATCCGTGTTCACCCAGCTCTGAGCGTCTGTGGGGACACCTGTCAGCTCTTGGAATCCAGAGGAACCATCCTAAAGGTCATTGGAATCCTGACAGAAGCTACGGTGGTTGGAGCAGTGAGGGTGTCACATGATGCTGCTTTTAGTTCTTGACTGGGTTGATGCCTTTGCTTCTCACAAGCACTCAAGAAACAAGGACTGTTGCTCTCTCTCCTCATTCCACAACCGAGAGAGCTGAAGCGAGAAGAGTTAACATGTTGCCCAGTGACCCCCAGGTCCACCTCCCTCCTTTTCATTGCTCAAGGTCACGTTCTAGGTAATAAAATACACAAATCCCAAAGCTCAGGTTTGTGCCTTTCCACAAATGGACACACTGGCATCACAACCACTCCAATCAAGAAGTAGGACGTTTCCCATCACCCTGTTGAGCCTCCTCATCAGTCCCCCACCAAGAAAAGCTGCCACTGCTTCATGTTGTCTGTCCCAAGCCTGGCGTGGGTGGAGCTGCACCGCGTACCTGGACCACATGGCCCGTCCCCTCCCTCCCCCACACTGCGCTGGTAAGAACTGAGCTCAGGGACTCAGGAGATGGCTCAGTGGGTAAGAGCGATTGCCACACAAGCATGGAGGTCTCAATTCTGATTCCCAGCACCCGTGGAGAAAGTCAGGCCTGGCCTTTTGAGCAGTTCTAACCCCAGCACTGTGAGGAACAGACAGAAAGAATGCTGGCCCTTCCTGCCTGCTTGCCTGGCTCCAGGTTCAGTGAGAGTTCTTGTGTCAAGGGAGAGGGACAGAAAATTAGAATAGGACACGTGTCCTCTGGCCTCCATTCAAGTGTGCTCACACATACAACACACACACACACACACACACACACACACACACACATCTTTGACATATAAAGTGACAGCAAAGTTTAATACTGATGATTGTTAAGTCTTCAATACACAGGCTGCAACCCATATAGCCACAGAGATTGGGTACAGAGTAAAGGACCAGTGGGGAGGGTTGGATCACCCTGAGGAAGGGAAGTAGAATAGGTAAGTATACTGGATGGGAGGTGGGGGGAAGACGGGAAAGGGGGGCTCAAACAGCGAGAATGGAAGAGGGAGGTAAGGGACAGCTAAAACTAGGGGCCATGTGAGGGGTCATATGGAAATTAACACAGTAGAAACTTCTTAAAATGTATACATATGTGGAGGTGATCTAAATGGAATCATCAAATTATGGGGGGGCTGAACATCTCTCATTACCAAATGAAGGCTCCAGTTCTGGGAATGGGTTACATCTAATTGAACTGTTGGCCAAAGGGGCCCCATGGGAACCCCAAAACAACTCAGGCTCTTGCCCAGGCTATTGGTTGCTCTCTACAAAACCGTTGGTAAGGCCCTATTGCTGAAGACAACACCTACATAACTCATAGAATGTGGAGAAGTTGGGTTGGTGCCTACCTGGAGCCTTCATCTCTGCTGACTGGTTCATGGTACCGGAAGATACTCTGTGTGTGCCAAAGGAGAAAAGTAAACAGCAACCCAGGTACAAACTTCAGTCTGCAATGGTGACCTGCTGCAAGACATGCTGGTGCAACAGTGTCACAAGGCTTTGAGACTAACCAACCACTATCTGACTGGATTTAAGGCCTACTTCATGCGATGGAACCCGCCCCCAATTCTGCTCAGGTGGCCGACAACCTCAGGGACCTAGGGAGAAACCAAGCACTACCACTGTTCTGCTAACAGAACACAGCAATAAAATGACTTCTAATGACATTCCACTATCTCCACAGATCAATGTCTCACTCAGCCGTCATCAGAGGAGCTTCCTCCTGCAGTAGATGGGAACAAACACAGAGACCCTCAGCTGGACAATGTGCAGGAAGTGAGAAACCTCAGAACACTCAGTCCTAAACAGGATGTCTCCATCAAATCCCTCTCCTATTCTGATTTGTTTTTATTTTATCTAATTTATTATTATTATTATTATTATTATTATTATTATTATTTATGATTATTATTTGTGTGTTTGTATCAAAATCCAAATGAGAGAGAGAAAATAAGGGTGTGAATTTGAGTGAGTAAGAAAGTGGGGAGAAGCTGGGGTGAGCTGGGGGGCAGGACCATAATCAGAATATATTATACTAAGAGAATATTCTATTTTAAAAAAAGAAAAAGCCTAACACTGATGTTTCTCAGGGGTCCTTCCATTTTCTCTGACTTCTGGATCAGCTAAGAAAAAAGACAGTAATATTACCATTACTAGAGAACACTGACAATAGAAAATTGTGCTTACCTCCATGAAAAATAAACTTCCCAAATCTGAACCCTAGAATCTATCAAGCAGGAGACCCTGCCTGGAGTGTTGGACACTGTCCTGCCGGGAACAGCCTGCCTGAGCCACTAGCAGCTGAGATGAGGAGATCCAGACAGCTCTGGGCCCTATACTAGTTTGATGATAGACTGGATGGGGGTAGGGTTCAGAGAGAAAAGTAGGGTATCTCCTGTGTGTGCTGCCTGGGTGGGGTGGGGGATGCTGACGTCTATCAGTACAGGTGAAAGACATGGGAACCAGAACAGGTGACTCAGAAAGGAGGAAAGCCATCAGGCAACTGGATAACCCACAACATTTTTAATAGGCCTAGGTGGACACATAGCCCAGTGTGATAGACCCTTGTCCCTGGCTAGTTTCTAAGCTCTGGCTTTGCTGATAC
>CABHPQ010148706.1:0-20273 GCA_902168405.1 Peromyscus aztecus | reverse complement strand
ATGGATGGCTAGGTGGTTTGTTCTTAGTTCTTGTGGTATTGGAATCAAGGTCTTGAGGATGCTAAGCAAGTGCTCTATACTAAGCCCTATTCCCAACATTGCCTGGCCACTTAAATTCCAAAGAAATGAGGTGCGGTTGTTTGTTCTCAGAGTCTCACGACATGACTCAGACTGTTCTTACCCTCCTGAGCAGCTGGGACTCCAGGCATGTACCACCTCTCCGAGACTAATCAGCGTAGTTGCTCACTGCTATTCTGGACATCTTATTTTTCATATCCTTTCATTGTTGCTGCTAATTAAGAAGTCTTATTTTTAATAAATTCATTCAAAAACTCGTTATTGAATACCTACTATGTGCAGGCACTGTTATCACTGTCCTCGTCATTAATGACGCAGCAGTCAGATTAGGGGAAAAGGACGACAAAGGCAAAATCTCCTGCCCTGCGGTCCTTAAATCTCAATACACGAATGTATAAATATATCAGATAATGGGTCATACCAAATAAGAGCACAATATTGCAACCAAAAAAAGGAAAAGAAGCACGGTGCCGTTTTATTTACTGTAGACTGTGGGTGCTCTGGCACAGAACAACTTTAGGAGAGCATTTAATACAGGAAGGGGGCTCTGACGTGTTCCAGAATGGAAAGAGGCCAGCAGGGCTGGAGCAACAAGGCCAAGGAGGAGAGGAATTCAGAAACCCAAGGCCAGGCCACATGGGGCCTTGTGGCCTTTCTGGCTTTGACCTTTACTAGAATGGAAAGCCACTTAAGGGTTGTGAACAAAGACATGGCCCAATTCGATCCACACTTAAACCATCAGACTGGGGGTGTGGCTCTGTGGTAGAAAGCTTGCCTACTATACACACTGTCCTGGATTCCATCCCCAGCACTGTGACTATAAATACATAAAAAGGTCACTCATCTACTCCATTAACAACCTGTGGGCCGAGTAGTCAAAGCACGTGTGGTTGAAGTGTGAAGAACTGGAGTTCAGATACAGAAACCCGTGTAGATGTGGGGTGGACCTGGCAGCCTGTCTGTAATTCCTGCCTTGGAAGGCAGAGATGGGTGAATCCCTAAAGCAGGTGGCTAGCAAGACGAGGCATAAGAGGGAGCTTGAGTTTGACTGACAGCCTCAGTGATGAGGTGGACAAGTGATACAGGATGATTCCCGACCTGAAGCTTGGGCTCCATATGTATGTGCCCACACGTGTGCACATGCCCCATATATGTGAATACACACACATGAAAAATATGTATGTATCTCTGTGTGTGTGCATACTGAAAGGGAAAAATCAGTAGCCATCTTGAGAGATGCTTCCCCCTCCCCTCCTCCAAAGGTATTTGCTGACCAACAGTTCTAGAAGTGATCAGAAGTTGAACTTAAGGCTGGGACAACAAATCTATGTATCCTGGACTTGGCAAAACAAGATATAGGGAGTAATGGACTCAACTGACCAGAAGTTGACCTTAGAGGAGAGTAGGACTGGAACAATAAATCTGAATGTATATATCCTGGGTTCAACAAAAGCAGGACATAGGGAGTAAAAATATTTATGTCTCTGTAGATACCCTGGATCCTGTTAGCCATCAGTAACCTCATGCTTATAGTTCAGCCAGTAACTTCAAAGAACTGCCTCACCCCATCCCCCTCGTCCAATCCCAAGCTGCATGTAAATTTTTCCTATATAAACCCCTTAAAGTGAGTGCTCAGGGCCGTTCTCCTCCAACCGCTGTGTCGGATGCTGAACTATGGACCAAACTTGCTTGTTTTGTTAATAAAAACCTCTGTGTGCTTGCATCGGATACTGGCTCTGTGGTGGTCTTGCTTAGGGGACTTGTGACCTGGGCACAACACATACTACAAATTGAAATAATGGAGAAAAATAATAAGGAAGAACATCACCTAGAGATACTGAGAACCCAGAGGTATATGTGTCAGTGGAGGGTGGGGCTTGGATCACAGATCTAGCCACACTATGCGGTAGAAGGCTACCCAATGGGGATATCTTTATTCCATTCTGCAGAAAAAAGGAAGCAACCAGAAAGCGATTTATAATTATATAAAATTATATAACCCTAGTAAGACCCAGAGAAGTTTCCCTTGGATTTTCCAGATGTATCAACTACAAATCTTTCTTTATAATAGTCATTCCATTGTATTTTCTTATGTAACTGCACTGGCTAGAATCTCTAAAGTAACAACGGGATGATTTTGTCCTGCTAATGAATTTAATGGGGTGCCTAGTAGGGTTTCATCATTTGTTGCAACAGTTACTGCTGGATTTTCATAAATAGCTCTTAAAATACTCAGGACCCTCAGGAAAGAACAAAGAGGCAGAATAACACAACACAGAATACATCCAAGCTGCCAACATAAATGCTGACTCTACCTCTGTCTTACCAGCCATTTCCCTATATAAATAATTTACATTAGTCTAGGAAATTTGCTACTTCAATTTTCCTGATCTATGTTAAACCTGTATATACTTTACAGTATTTATTATTTTCTACACTTGCAGTTCCATCACCTTATAATACATGATGCTCTGTATTTGGTTTTCCCCTTTGTTACCCTATGTGAGTCTATTTTATTGACCTATTCAGAGATTTGGATATCTTTATTTTTATCAAGTGTATGCTAAGTATGTTCTTTATTCATATGAGTATTTATTTTTTTAATTTGCTTTTTAGTCTAAACAAAAAAATTCAATCAGTCAACTATGGTGTCCTTTCTTTCTGTAGCTCTTTTAGCTTAATGCTTAATTCAATCAGTTTTATTCTTTCTTCTATAAGTAAAAGGACTACAAGCACTAACATTTATACTGTGATTTTGTCCATATCACTTGGGTCTTGTCAAGTCATAATATTTTTCCCATTATTATATGTAAGCGTCCTGGCAGGGATGAAGAAATTCTAAAGGGACAGATACTCATGCCCTCCGGCTATACTGAGACAATGGATCCCAAGAAACTAGAATTTAAGGGCTAAAGCCTCTTGCCCCAGAGATGAGGAGCCTGTTTCCCAGGAAGAGATTTTACTCAGTTCTGACAGCCTGTCAGATGGACTTGCATGAGAGACTGGATCCCAGATGGGTCAGTGATGGGTGAGACCACACCTTAATTATGCATACCTCTTGTATCCTATAGAAACGAAAACCTCATTTGTGGGGAGTCACTGGACCTTGTTACTCATTTCCCTTCCCAATGTGACAGCAATGAGGTCACTACTCTCCTTCTGCGTTTCACATACTTGCCCACCTGGCATGCTACAGACAGGTGCCCTAAGCCTGTGAGCCTAGGACCTGGGTGAGCCTTGACCCTAACAATTCTAATAACTCCAGACGTATATAATCTGTAATTCTATTTTTACTTCCTTTTACCCTAAAAATTTAGTGCTTTTAAAATATTTAAGTGATATGATTTATCATCTCTTACTATTTCTAGTTTAACCATATTATAGTCAGAATAATAAACTTAAAATAAATTCTTTAATTTTCATTGAGAACAAGAATGTAGAACATTTTTATTACATAAGAAAGCTTCTTTGTGCCCTGACACCCTCGCCAAGAAAACCATCACCTGTGACACCAGTGACCACCAGAGTCATAAGCCCACTCTGCACCGACTGGGAACAGGTAAGGCCCCATCTCCAGACTCTGCAGACCAGGTCCCTAGCCACTAGGCCCTGGGGGCACATTTTGTGCCCCTCCCCCAAGCCATTGGAGCCCCAAGGACTGGATAGCTGCCTCTCCCCACCCACCCCCTTGCCAAGAAAACCATCACCTGTGACACCAGCAACCAACAGAGCCATAAGCCCTACCCTGCACTAATTGGGAATAGCTGCTCCCTGAGACAGAGGCCACTAGTGCCCATTGGACTAAGAGCTGCACCCTGAGACACAGAATCCATCGGCACCAATTGGACCAAGAGCCCGGAATAGACCAAGAGTTTTTCATTAGACAAAGAGTATCAATCACACCAAAGAGGTTCCCTCAGACACAGACACCACTGGCATGGAGTGGAGGAAGAGATGGGTAGGTGCCAGTGCAAAAATACTGTTAACAACATAAAGACCTATATGGCACCATCAGAACCTAGTGGTTCTACATCAGCAAGACTGGAACATCCCAATGCAGAAGAAGCAGAAGAAATCAACCTTAAAAATGACTTTAAGAAGATAATAGAGGCATTTAAAGAGGAAATGAAAAATTCCCTTAAAGAAGTCGAAGAAAAGACAAACAAAAAAATTGGAAGAAATCAATAAATCCCTTAAAGAAAGCCAAGAAAAAGCAATTAAACAGGTGAAGGAAACAGTTCAAGATTTGAAAACTGAAATAGAGTCAATAAAGAAGACACAAACTGAGGGAATGCTGGAAATGGAAAACTGAGTAAATGAACAGGAACTACAGATGCAAGCATAACCAACAGAATGCAAGCGATGGAAGAAAGACTCTCTGGCGTTGAAGATAAGATAGAGGAAATAGATTCATCAGTCAAAGAAAACACTAAAGTCAAAAAAGTCATAACACAAAACATCCAGAAAATTTGGGACACCATGTAAAGACCAAATCCCTAAGAATAACAGGGATAGAAGAAGGAGAAGAATACTAACTCAAAGGCGCAGAAAAAAAATTCAAGGAAATCATAGAAGAAAACTTTCCCAAACTAAAGAAGGAAATGTCTATGAAGATACAAGAAGCTTACAGAACACCAAATAGACTGGATCCAAAAAAAAAAGTCACCTTGCCACATAATAATCAAGCCACTAAACATACAGAATAAAGAAAAAATATTGAGAGCTGCAAAGGAAAAAGGCCAAGTCACACATAAAGGCAAACCCATCAGAATAACACTTGACTTCTCAATGGAGACTCTGAAAGCCAGAAGGTCCTGGACAGACATTATGCAGACACTAAGAGACCATGGATGCTAGCCCAGACTATTATATCCAGCAAAACTCTCAATCTCCATAGACGGAGTAAACAAAATATTCCATGATAAAACAAGATTTAAACAATATCTATCCACAAATCCAGCCCTACAGAACGCACTAGAAGGAAAAATCCAACTTAAGGAAGTTAGATACACCCATGAAAACACAGGCAATAGATAATTCCACACCAACAAATACCAAAGAAGAGAAACATGCAACACTACCACCAAAAAATAACAAGAATTAACCATCACTGGCCACTAATATCCATTAATATCAATGGTCTCATTTGCCTATAAAAAGACACAGGCTGACAGAATGGATACGAAAACAGGATCCATCCTTCTGCTGCATACAAGAAACACACCTCAACTTCAAAGACAGACACTACCTCAGAGTAAAAGGCTGGGAAAAGACTTTCCAATCAAATAGACTTAAAAAGCAAGCTGGTGTAGCTATCCTAATATCTAATAAAATAGACTTCAAACTAAAATCAATCAAAAGAGATAAGGAAGGACATTACATATTTATCACAGGGAAAATCCATCAAGATGAAGTCTCAATTCTGAACATTTATGCCCCAAATACAAGTGCATCCACATTTGAAAAAGAAACATTATTAAAGCTTAAATTGCACATCAAACCCCACACACTAGTAGTTGGAGATTTCAACACCCCACTATCACCACTGGATATATCTGCCAGACTGAAACTTAACAGAGAAATAAGGAACCTAACAGAAGTTATGACTCAAATGGACTTAATAGATATCTACAGAACATTCCATCCTAACACAAAAGAATATACATTCTTCTCAGCACCCTATGGAACCTTCTCTAAAACTGACCACATGCTCTGTCACAAAGCAAATCTCAAGAGATACAAAAAAATTGGAATAACCTCCTGTATTTCATTGGACCACCATGCCTTAAAGTTAGATGTCAACAACAACAAAAATTACAGAAAGCCTACAATCTCATGGAAACTGAATAATGCCCAAATGAATCACCAATGGGTCAAGAAAGAAATAGAAAGAAATTAAGGAATTAATTTGAAATTCTAGAATTCAATGAAAATGAAAGTACAATATACCCAAAGTTATGGGACACTATGAAAGCAGTGCTAAGAGGAAAATTCATAGCACTAAATGCCCACATAAAGAAGTTGGAGAAATCTTACACTAGTGACGTAACAGCACACCTGAAAGTTTTTTAACAAAAAGAAGCAAAGTCACCCAGGAGGAATAGATGCCAGGAAATAATCAAATTGAGAGCTGAAATCAATGAAATAGAAACAAAGAGAACAATACAAAGAATCAATGAAACAAAGAGTTGGTTCTTTGAAAAAATCAACAAGATAGACAACCCCTTATCAAAAATTACCCATAGGGCAGAGAGAGAGCATCCAAATTAACAAAATCAAAAATGAAAAGGGAGACATAACAACAGACAATGAGGAAATCCAGAGAATCATCAGGTCATACTTCAAAAACCTGTACTCCACAAAATTGGAAAATCTGAAAGAAATGGACAATTTTCTGGATAGGTACCACATACCAAAATTAAATCAAGACCAGATAAACCATTTAAATAGGCCAATAACCCCTAAGGAAATAGAAACAATCATTAAAAGTCTCCCAACCAAAAAAAGCCCAGGACTAGATGGTTTCAGTGCAGAATTCTACCAGATTTTCAAAGAAGAGCTAATAATACCAATACTCTTCAAATTATTCCACACAATAGAAACAGAAGGAACATTACCAAACTCTTTTTATGAGGCTACAGTTACCCTGATACCCAAACCACATAAAGATGCAACAGAGAAAGAGAATTACAGACCAATCTCCCTCATGAACATTGATGCAAAAATATTCAACAAAATATTGGCAAACCGAATCCAAGAACACATCAAAAAAATTATCCACCATGACCAAGTAGGCTTCATCCCAGGGATGCAAGGATGGTTCAGCATATGAAAATCTGTCAATGTAATACATCATATAAACAAACTGAAAGAAAAAGACCACATTATCATCTCATTAGATGCTGAAACAGTCTTTGACAATTTCCAACACCCCTTCATAAAGGTCCTAGAGAGATCAGGAATACAGGGAACGTACCTAAACATAATAAAGGCAATTTACAGCAAGCCGACAGCCAACATCAAATTAAATGGAGAGAAACTCAAAACGGTTCCACTAAAATCAGGAACAAGACAAGGCTGTCTGCTCTTCCCATATTTATTCAATATAGTACTTGAAGTTTTAGCTAGAGCAATAAGACAACAAATGGAGATCAAAGGGATACAAATTGGAAAGGAAGAAGTCAAACTTTCACTATTTGCAGATGATATGATAGTGTATATAAGTGACCCCAAAAATTCTACCAGAGAACTCCTACAGCTGATAAACTCCTTCAGTAATGTGTCAGGATACAAGATTAACTTAAAAAAAAAAAAGACCAGTAGCCCTCCTATATACAAATGACAAACAGGCTGAGAAAGAAATCAGAGAAACGTCACCCTTTACAACAGCCACAAATAATATAAAATACCTTGGAGTAACTCTAAGCAAATGAAGGACCTGTATGACAAGAACTTTAAGTCTCTGAAGAAAGAAATCGAAGAAGATATCAGAAAATGGAAAGATCTCCCATGCTCTTGGATAGGTAAAATTAACATAGTAAAAATGGCAATCTTACCAAAAGCAATCTACAGATTCAATGCAATCCCTATCAAAAATCCCAAAATAATTCTTCACAGACTTGGAAAGAACAATACTCAACTTCATAAGGAAAAACAAAAAAAAACAGGATAGCTAAAAGAATTCTGTACAATAAAGCAACCTCTGGAGGCATCAAAATCCCTGACTTCAAGCTCTACTATAGAGCTACAGTAATAAAAACAGCTTGGTACTGGCATAAAAACTGACATGTGGACCAATGGAATCGAATGATGACCCTGACATTAATCAGCACACCTATGAACACTTGATTTTTGACAAAGAAGCCAAAACTGTACAATGGAAAAAAAGAAAGCATCTTCAACAAATGGTGCTGGCATAACTGGATGTCAACATGTAGAAGACTGCAAATAGACCCATATCTGTCATCATGTACAAAACTCAAGTCCAAGTGGATCAAACACCTCAACATAAATCCAGTTACTCTGAACCTGATAGAAGAGAAAATAGGAAGTAGTCTTGAACGCATTGGCACCGGAGATCACTTCCTAAATGTAATACCAGTAACACAGACACTGAGATCAACAATTAATAAGTGGGACCTCTTAAAACTGAGAAGCTTTTGTAGGGCAAAGGACACGGTCAATAAGACAAAATGAGAGCCTACAGAATGGGAAAAGATCTTCACCAACCCCACAACTGACAGAGGGCTGATCTCCAAAATATATAAAGAATTCAAGAAACTAGACATCAAAATACCAATCCAATTTTAAAAAATGGGCTACAGAGCTAAACAGAGAATTCTCAACAGAAAAATCTCAAATGGCCGAAAGACATTTAAGGAATTGCTCAACCACCTTAGTCATCAGGGAAATGCAAATCAAAACAACTCTGAGATACCATCCTACACCTGTCAGAATGACTAAGATCAAAAACACTGAAGACAGCTTATGCTGGAGAGGATGTAGAGCAAAAGGAACAACTCCTCCATTGCTGGTGGGAGTGCAAACTAGTACAGTCACTTTGAAAATCAGTATGGTGGTTTCTTAGAAAATTGGTAATTGATCTACCTCAAGACCCAGCCATACCACTCTTGGGACATACCCAAGGAATGCTCAATCATACCACAAGGACACATGCTCAACTGTGTTCATAGCAGCATTATTTGTAATAGCCAGAACCTGGAAACAACCTAGATGCCCGTCAACTGAAGAATAGATTAAGAAAATGTGGTTCATATACACAGTGGAGTATTACTCAGCAGAGAAAAACAATGACATCATGAAATTTGCAGGCAAATGGATAGAACTAGAAAATACCATCCTGAGTGAGGTAACCCTAGACTCAGAAGGACAAACATGGTATGTACTCACTAACAAGTGGATACTAGATGTAAAGCAAAGGATAACCATACTGCAACACACAGCTCCAGGGAGGCTAACAGCAGGGAGGACCCTAGGAAGGACTCATGGATGGCCCAGCAAAGGAGAAATAGATGAGATCTACATGAACAAACTAGGGGTGAAGGGAGGTAATGGGGGGCAAGGGATGGGGGATGGGGAATGAGAATATAGGGGAACAGGAGGTTCAAGCTGGAACAGGGACAGAGTGGGAGAGCAAGGAAAGAGATACCATGATAAATGAAGACATCGTGGGAACAGTGAGAAACCGAGTGCTAGGGAAGTTTCCAGGCCTACTCTGGTGATCAGATGGCTAAATACCCTAACTGTCAACACAGAGCCCTCATCCCATGACTGATGGAAGCAGATGCAGAGATCCACGGCCAGGTCCCAGGCAGAGCTCCAGGAATGCAATCAATGAGAGAGAGGAGGATTCTATGAGTAAGGGATATCAAGATCATGACAGGAAAATGTACAGATATGACCAGCCAAACTAGTGGAAATGCATGAACTGTGGACCAATAGATGAGGAGCCCCCATGGTACTGGACTAGACCCTCTGGATAAGTGAGACAGTTGTTTAGCTTGAACTGTTTAGGGGCCCCCAGGCAGTGGGATTGGGACCTGTCCCTGGTGTATGAGCCAGCTTTTTGGAGCCCAGTGCCTATGGTGAGACAGTTTGTGCAGCCTGGGTGCAGGGAGGAGGAGCCTGGACCTGCCTGAACTGAATGTACCAGGCTCTGCTGACTCCGCAGGGGAGACCTTGCCTTGGAGGAGGTGCGAATGGGGGGTGTGTTGTGGGAGAAAGCTGGGGGTTGGGAGGAGGGAGGAGTGGGGTATATAAAATGAATAGAAAATCCCTTAATAATAAAAAAAAATGAAAAAAAGAAAGCAAGTTCTTTTCTTGACCAAATTTTTGTTTTGTTTTGGTTTTTTGTTTGTTTTGTTATGTTTTTGTTTTTCAAGACAAGGTTGGGAACATGTAGTAAGAATTTTACCTCATCCTTGATGCTTCCTCTCAGTGATTTTTTTTTTTCATGTATTACCCTACACCATGCTCCATGGCTATAAATCAATATTTATCCATTCTATATTTAGTAGGGGAGGCCAAACTCTCTTCCCCCATGGCAAGATCTCACTGCAATGTCCTCATAACTCTTAGGATATAGTCCAGAATGAAGTCTTCCTTATGTAATTGTTGGTTGTTTTTACTCTTTACTCTTTAGTGGTAGTGTTTGTTTTTGCTCTTTTGCTTTTTGGTGGGGCCCTCACCACCCAGTTCCCAAATAAATCACACATGGAGGCTTATTTTTAATTATAAATGCCCAGCCTTAGCTTGTCTTGTTGCTAGCCAGCTTTTGTTATATTATCCTGTCTATCTTTTGCCTCTGAGCTTTTACGTTTCTCTATTTCTATATATCTTTCTTTCTTACTCCACTGCTGGCTGTGTAGCTGGATGGCTGACCCCTTGTGTCCTCCTCCTTCTCTGGCTCCTCCTCCTTCTCTCTTTCCTTCTACCTCCCCCTCCAGATTCTCCTTCTAAAATATTCTCTCTCCCTGCCAGCCCCACCTATTCTTTCTCCTACCTTGCTATTGACCATTCAGTTCTTTATTAGACCATCAGATGTTTTAGACAGGCACAGTAACACAGCTTTGCAGAGTTAAACAAATGCAACATTAAAAAAAAAAAGTAATACACCTTAAAACAATATTCTACAGCACTTTGGGGGCCCACCATCTACCTCCCAAATAATCACACACAGAGACTTATTATTTCTTATTAAACAAAAGTAATATACCTTAAAACAATATTCGACAACACTTTGGGGGCCCACCTCCCAAATAATCACACACAGAGACTTATTATTTCTTATGAATGCCTGGCCTTAGCTTGGCTTGTTTCTAGCCAGCTTTTCTTAACTTATCCCGTCTACCTTTTCCCTCTGGGCTTTTACCTTTTTTTATGTCTGTATATCTTTTCTTTCCTTCTTATTCTGTGTCTGGCTGTAGAGCTGGGTGGCTGGCCCCTTCTTTTCTCACTCCTTGATTTTGTTCCTCCCAGATTTCTCCTCCCATTTATTCTCTCTGCCTGCCAGCCCCACCCATCCTTTCTCCTGCCTTGCTATTGGCCATTCAGCTCTTTATTAGACCAATCAGGTGTTTTAGATAGGCAAAGTAACACAGCTTCACAGAACTAAACAAATGCAACATAAAAGAATGCAACACATCTTTGCATCATTAAAACAAATGTTCCACAGCATAAATGTAACACATCTTAAAATATTCCACAACATCCTTACCTCTAATAAATGATGTTGAATAAATTTATAACACATAAGCATTTAAAAGCACATCCTAGTGTTTAGGGTGAAAGGTACATTTTTAGCTTAATTGCACAATTAAAACTACAAATGACCTATTTAGTTCATTTACCTCATCCTCAAATTCTAATAAATGTTGCTAGACACAGTATAAACTGTGGCTGAACTGTTACCAAACTTTCTTTGTACTTTCTAAGTTTATTTCACGTGTTTTACTGTTTAAGTAAAGCAAAAAATGACATATTTATGATTACATATTTTTTCACTTAGCTCTACTGAATGTTCTTCATCTTGAACTATACCTTCTGCTACCTCTGTTTTCTCCTTATTTTCATTTAAACTGGTATCATTCTGCCCAAACATTTATTTGTCTATTTCTATCATACCATCTTTAAAGGATCCTGTGTAGATATTGCCTGAACTCTGGCAGTCCCTGAAAAAAATTAAGCTCGTTCCCAATATGCACATTTAAAAGATCAGAAATTTACTCAAGGAGGCCTTGAATAGAAAACAAAATCAAGGGATCCAGTGACCCCAAGTGGATCTCCAGGGTACACGAAGCTTAGTTTAAACACAGAAAGTTCAGGGACAAAGTCTGCACAATGCATAACACACGAGGGTGTAGACTGGTCATTCTCTCATTCTGGTCCTGCAAGGTAGTCTAAGAAGTCCTTATAGGGATAACGCCGCCTGAGGGGGTCGATCTGGTCCCTAGGAAGCAACTGAGTCTACTGCACAGTGCAGCCTGCTGTCAAAGACAATTTTGACATGAGGGAAGGTGCATACAGTCTGTCAGAGGAAGTTTTGCTCTTCTTGGAATCCAAAGCATCCGTAGGTTTAGGACAAAGATTTATCTCTGAACCTTAAGCCAAAGCAAAGCAGACAGACACAGAGACACAAAAGGAATTCAGGATGGTCGACTTTTTAATCCTGCTTCTTGGTACCTGTTTCACTGGAAGATGCCCTAGAGACTGAAAGAAGCACCCCCCCCCCCCCCCCCCAAGAGGTCATTAACTCTGAAAGACATAAATGGACTAGAAGCCGTGGCACGGCCACATTTCAGGGAATGCAACTTTCATGGAGAGTTTCTCTGCTCCTTTCCCTCATAAGCATAGCTGCAACTGTCTTGGAGGCCTGCAGATATTCTAGAAACACCTCTACCCCTTCCTTCGACTATAAGACTACTGAGACAATGGATCCCTCAAAATTGGAAGTTCTCTCAGTCTGAGGCTGCAAAAGGAAAAGACAGGGGCCCTAGGGCCAGTGGAAGAGGAGATTTTTCTGATAATTTTTCTAATTGCCATTGTTGATGGAAAAAAAATCACAGCTCTAATCTTAAAATTTATTCTGGAACCATTTTGAGTGATGATGACCTGAGAATACAGATTTAGGTTACCCCAAATTCTATGTTCTAACATGTTTTATGAAGTTTTTATAGTTTTACAGGACAGAGAGTAAAAAATCAAGACAGGTTTAAAATGGGTACAGAGAGGCAGGTATAAGATGGGGGTGGGCTATTCTGTAGGCTGGAGATACTATCTGATGACATTCTTTTGGATTGGCGGAAGCTAGTGTTCTGTTAAGTCAATAGATTCTAAAAGGTTTTTATCTATTGTCACAGATGTCAGTTCCAATACAGAGTGGAGCAAGAAATGGCTGTTCCTGAAGGTTAAAACTAGCCCGAGATGAGGTAATTAGCCTCTGAACCGGCAAAATTCCAGTCTTTCCACTGTACTGAAATTCCAATTGATCCATCAGTCTCTGTGGACATAGACTCCTTCCAAAAGCTCTTCGTTCACAGCCAGACACAGCTTCTTTTCAGGAATATTTGTTCAGAGCATGTAGGGCAGAGCAGGAGCCCAGGTGGACAAGGATGGGCAGGACCACACGATGACCAGGACTACCTAGTTAAGCCTATCTCTTGTAGTCTATTTAAACTGAAACCTCATGTCAGGATCCAGATGACAGGCTTGGGGAGAGTCACTGTGACTCAGTGTCATCTAAGGCACATTAAGGGGAATATTCTGGTTGAGAGGGTGAATTCTCTGGCCTTGGTGGACTGAGCCAATGCTGGCTAAGGGACCATGCCCACGAAGGTGGGTTCCCTTTTATCCATGCTAATGAGATAGGTGGAATAATTATCTCCTCAATGAGATAGTGAACATCTCCTTCAGGAATTCCCTCCTGTTCCATGGTTTACCGATAGGGGCACAGCTGAGGTGGGTCTAGCCCTTTTCTTTTTCTTCTGTCTCTTTGCCAAGCTCCCTTCCCTAACTCCCTGGGCTAGTTTTCTTACTTAGCCACCTCCCTGCCATGCAGGGGCTTTCCCATCATTCAGCAGACCTCCGAGGCAGCTTGACTCAAAGAGCATGCATGGCATTGTTTCTTCTTTCTTTTCCTTTCTCTTCCTCAACTGCCGAAACATGTAACTTGGGTTTTTTTTTTTCTTTTAAACTCTAATAAAAATTATGCTTGAGCTTCTGTCTGAGTCTGTTCTTAAATTATATTATTAATGAGACTAAAAACCCCCAGAGGAGATCCCAACTTCCCCCATATCAACTGACCTCTTTATCTGTTCTTCATCCCAATGTAACCTCATTGGGGGAAGTGGGGGGGCAGGGATCCTTTCTCTGCTTTTCCCTAATACTTGTCATTGATTTGCATACTGAGGATGAGCAGCAGAGCCTATGCTGTTAGGCTCTGGCAATATAAGGATTTTTAAAACCACTCAGTAGGTTTTCTTTTCAAAGAAAACCAAAGGGGAAAAAAATTCTTTTTTTTTTCTTTGTTGTTGTTGTTTTTCAAGACAGGCTTTCTCTGTATTGTAGCCCAGGCTGGCCTCGAACTCACAGAGATCCACCTGGCTCTGCCTCCTGAGTGCTGGGATTAAAGGTGTGCGCCACCACCGCCCAGCGTCTATTCTATGAAGGACTAACTGTCAAGTTCAGCATCGTTCTCACATTCTCTTTGCTTAAGCTACCCCAGAACTTCTGAAGTTGAGACAGAGTATAAATACATGTAGGGAGAAAGACAGACAAACAGACTGAAGGGACGCAGTTTTCAAAATGTATGGAATATGGATATTACCCAGACCCAAGGGAGGCTGAATAGGGGCCAGCAAATTGTAGATGAGATTGAGAGCCACAGGCTATCCATCAATCAGTGCAGCGGGAGGTAAACAAGCCAGAGAAGAAAACAGCCCGAGGCTGCCTGCTGGGTTGGCAGCAACGATCAGTGGGAAGTTCCTGACAAATCTGCTTTGGAGCCGCAACAAGGAGAAAGGGTCAACAACCTTGCCCTGGGCGGTTGGTTGGTTGAAGAAGACGTCCTTTTTCCCTCGGGACCTTCTTCCCACAGAGCTGGCAGGGAGGAGGTCAGAGGCAGAAATGAGAGGACAGTGAACAGAGAGAGAGAGGGCAAGGAGCAGGTGATACTGTGGTGCTGCTTGGGCAAAGAGAGAAAACTTTAAATGAAACATGAGGGTAGTATTTTCAGATAGGTCTGAAATAATTACTAAAACACGCCAAGCTACCTTATCTCTAAATCAAAAACTGTCATAGAGAAACATAGATGGATGGAATAAGAGAGAATCAGCCACATTATCTTTTTCCCAGGGAACAGCCACTTCTATGTTAGGTTCTTCAAACCAGCCTGATTGGTGAGAATTTTGTAACAGGGTGGGTGGAACGATGCACACCTAGAACTGGATCATCTTGGGCTATCATTAGTAGCCACTCACTGCTCATCTCATATCTGACCTAACATCTTTGTGACTACCAGGCAAAATCTTTTGGGGTGTATTAATTTTAAAAACCATTAGACCCTGCTGTGAGACCAGAATGAGCCATCTTAGAAATAAGACCAAAATGCTTTCACCCAAAAACTAAGGCCTAAGATTTCTCCTTCTAGGAATAGGCCATTAGTTACTGAAACCAGTCAGTCAGTTCAGATTCCAGAAACCAGGAAGTGTAAAAGTACAGAGTCACAAGGTAGTCACGAGGTAATGACTGCCGGACTATAGAATGTTCCAACCCTGGTTTCCAGGGTAACTGACCATAAAAATGTCCCCACCTGAGGGCAGCCAATGAGAAATGGTGGCGGGCAACCACCCCCTTAGAAGTAAGATTAAGCCATGATTTCTAGAAAGCCCCTAGAAGTGAGCCAATCAGAATTGTACCTGTACTAGCACCCCTAAATGATGTAACCTTGTGATTTTTCCCTTTAAAAACTGAGCTTGCAGATAGGTGGGCACTTCCTCCAGCCTCCACTGCGTTGGATGTATTGGACGAAGTCCCTGCCTAGGCTTGTATTGCTTTTGGATATCCAGAATTAAACCTTGCTTTTGCATTCCGGCATGTCTGTCTTTGGTGGTCTCTCTGGGGGTCACGATCTAGGCACAACAATGATCATTGGTATATGGCTGAAGAATAAACCATCTCTTATTTCCTCTGAAATTAGAGCTGTGTTTTACATTGACAATGGTCCCTTGATGTATAGAAAACATGATGTGGAAATCCATTGAGTCAAAAACATCTTTTCATTAACTGATGCTGAATCAATCCCACATCTGTGTGAAAGAACTGAATTTCAATTCTCGCCTTAAGTCACATGAAAATACACTAACCAGAGACCAAGAGGAAAAGAATAAAAGGACATATGTTGGTCTCTGATACCCATAGAAGGCAGAAGAGGGCGTCAGACCCCTTAGAACAGGGTTACAGATGGTTGTGAGACACCATGTTGGTGCTGGGAATAGAACCAGGTTCTTTGGTAGAGCAGTCAGTGATCTTCATCACTGAGCCATCTCTTTAGCCCTGATTTGATATTTTTTTATCTGTGAACCTATCATATATACTTTTTTCTTTCATTAAATTTTTGTGTCTTTTCCTCTGCCTTATGAAACAGTGAATCTAATTGATTTTAAATAACTGGTTAATTTTTTAAAGTTTCTCATACATTGTTCCTGAGTTCCTTCTTTCCTGTAACATTTATCCTGAATCTCCTAGTCCCTGGAAAGTTCTAGTCACTAGCTAGAACCTTTGCAAGTATAATATCATTCATTGTCTTAGGGTTCTATTGCTGTGAAGAGACACCATGACCATGCCAACTCTTACAAACTCTTATAAAAACATTTAATTGGTGCTAGCCTACAGTTCACAGGTTTAGTCAGTCATCATCACAGCAGGAAGCATGGTGGCATGCGGCAGACATGGTACTGGAGAGGCAGCTGAGAGTTTTACATCTGGATCTGCAGGCAGCAGGAAGAGAAAGCCACACTGGGTGTGGCTTGAGCATCTGACATCTCAAAGCAGGGCCCCCAATGACACACTTCCTCCAACAAGGCCACACCTCCTAAGAGTGCCACTCTTTATGGGCATAGGGCACCATTTTTATCCAAACCACAGTACTTATAGTAAACCAAATTCTATATTTTTAACTAAACCAATTTCCCATGATTAAAACACACCAACAATTCCATGTTTTTATAAATAAATACTGTCATTGTTGCCTTCATTTTTTTTATTTGTATAAACTAGACAATTAGAATTTTCTAATCCTAAACTGAAAGGGTTAGGTTAAGTGGCTCGATAGCCAGAGTCAATTTTGTATGGAGACTAAATTTGCTTGATTGCTCGTTTTGAATGAAGATTATGTTAATGTTAAGTTTTAAAAAAATAGTTTCATTTACTTTTGACGAAGACAAACGTACTTTCTCTTATAGGTCAATATACTCTAAATCAGCCACAGATTTCTGCATCAGTCCAAATTCTCCTCAAGAATAAACAGCAAGAATCTGTAAAATATCCAAGAATGAGTGTAAAGCCATTGAGCCTTGTTGAGAGAAACTCACAGTCTCCTAAGAGTGATGTCAGGGTGGACGTCAGCCCACTCAAGAGAGGATACCTTCCCCTGGAATCTCTTTTAGAATCATTACAAAATGATTTGTCTATTTTAATGATTGACAAACTCAACCCCAGTGACGTGCAATGTACACATGGACTCTCACCTAGTTCTTCCCTACCCCATGAAACCCGCGATGTGTACCTGAACATCCCATCCTCCACTGCCTCCTTGATCTCAAGCAGCACTGAGCAAAGCTCTGAAAAGAGCTTTGTGTCCCCTAGAGAAAATGCCTCTTACCCCCTCTCAATAGGAAAGCCTGGCATCACCTTCCTGTGCCATATTACTGTTCCTCCCTCTGAGTTGAATGGGCAGTCACAGCACTTGGACTGACTCTGGGGGAAGGCATCCTCTCTTGATGTCCACTCTGACATCTCTCTCAGGAGACTATGGGTTCCTCTCAACAAACAAGGCTCACTTTCTTTATACTCATTCTTGAACAGTGCACAGACTCCTCAGCTTTCAGTGGGACGCCCCTTGAAGGGACGTAGCTCACGGCTTTTCTGTGTCCCAGCTCCTTAAATTTCTCACATAGTACGCAAAATTTTAGATATTCACAATAAGTGTATAAAGACTACTGAAACTACAACTCATGATTTTAGAAACCTACAGGAATCCTAAGGAATTATACTTTCTTATTCCTAAATCCCAAAGATTAATATTCTTTATAAATTTGAAAATATTACCTAATATTAGAAGGTTACTAAATTGTATTGACTGTTTGGAGTTCAAAGCTAAGGGAATGTATACAAATGTAGAAACAAACAAACAAAACTGTTACAGCTGTCATAGTAAAATTCTTTTCAGAGTATAGTAGACACAAAAGTCAAAACCAAAGACTAAGTAAACTGTACAAGTTTGGAAATGGCTTCTTAGCAAGGAAGTGTATCTTTTGTATACAAAAAGAGAAATAATCTGATGGAAAGAAGTATGAGGTGGCTGGCAGGCAATACAATCAGAGTGAAGATTACCAACATCAATTACATGAACATCAATCCTTGCTCAGCAGAATCTACTAGTTTAATGAAGAAGGTGGGGAAGTTGATAAGAGATGGTTGTGAGAGGACCAGAAAACAACTTAATTCAGAGTCTTCTAAAAGTTTTTTTAAAAAAAAAAGTCTTCCAAGACTCTTAAGTGGTTGACTAATACAACCAGGCTTGTTTCAGAACTGAAATCTTATCATGTGTGTAAATTAACTGAGATCCTAACCTGTATGTTTACAGTGGCCACCAATAGCTTATTTTCAGCCAATCACAGTAGCTGGGCTTCAATCAAGTGCAGGCAGATAATTATAAAAAAAAAAATTAACCTGAACTATCCTAAATTTTATTACAGCTTTAGTAGAGGATAAAGAATGATGAGCAAGCCAGGCGGTGGTGGTGCATGCCTTTAATCCCAGCACTCGGGAGGCAGAGGCAGGCAGATCTCTGTGAGTTCGAGGCCAGCCTGGTCTACAGAGTGATTTCCAGGACAGTCAGGGCGACACAGAGAAGCCCTGTCTGGAAAAACAAACAAACGAAAAAGAATGATGAGAGAAACTATTTCTCCCAATGGTTCACTTCAGGCCAATCCACCATCACCACCAACAAAATGGCTGTATGTTCCTAAATAAATGTTCAGATCCTTAACACAAGTCCCAGGAAGACCACCCTCAAGATGTTACCACAGTCAGTTTATAATCTGGACCAAACAAGAAGTGACAGGTACTCCCCCTTACAGAACACTCTCCTATTTCAAACCTTTACCGGCTTCATGGCTGTTTTCCAAGCCCTCATACCTATAGTCAGTGCATGTTTACAGTGCCTTCCTTCCCAGGCTCATAAAGAAATAAATGCCCCCTGGCTTTGGGCTAGTGGATATTTTCCACTTGCTGCCTAGCTACTGGTAACTGAAGGAGATTATAATAGAAGTCAGTGCTTTATTATTTGGCCAGCCTCTGTAATAGCTCAATAAGCTCTTCTATTCCCCATATTCCTTGGTCTCTAGAATTTTGTTTTAATACAGCCAAATAGTCAGATTGTGCCCACAAAAGGCAAACTCTTTTTGTATCTCACTTTGGTTTCCTGTCAATACAACCCATGTTACAAGGTTGAGTTCTCTAAGTCACCTCTGCTTCACAGGGAAGACCTGACTCCAGAACTGGACTAGGCACAAATAAACTCTATTAAAAGAAAAATTAGATTGGAGATTCAACACGGTCCCTCAGGCCAATGGGGCTGCTCTAAGGAGCCTGAGAGATCCATGGTAACTTTGCAGGGAGATGTGGTGGAGGATGAGCCTGCAGAGTATGCATTATCTCTGGAAGAACTTTTTTTAAAAAGGGCAGGTCTTATGGGAAGATGCTTTTTTAGAAGTGGTTTCATGGAATTGGAAAAAAAAAAAAAGATAGCAAAATGGAGTAGAGGTGGAGAGAATCAGAACTAAAGACGAGGTAGTAGCAACAGGTATGGGAGTGCAGTTTCCACAGACAACGGAGTATGTCATTGCCAAGCAGGGACAGTCCTCGGGGCCTAGGAGGCTCAGGCCACCATGGGCCGCCTCACCCCAGAATGATGGCCATGCCCAGGATGCCAGTGGCTAGAGATGAAAGCAAGGTGGTATGCAGCACCCTGGAGCTCCTGCAGGAACTGCCCCCTGGCATGATGCCCAACGGCACGATCACCCTGACTCTGAGCAACAACAGATATCTGAGACAAGAATTTTCTGAATTCAGCCTCCAGGAAAGACTCCCGTGGTCCATGCTGCCACTGGAGGCCATGTTGACGTCCATGATCTGTGCTGCTGCTGGAGGCCCTGTTGATGTCTGTGGTCTGTGTCTCATAATTGACAATGAGACATTGAAGGCTTCCATGACTACTGCCCCCTCCCAAAAAGGAAACAGTCCAGACAGGAAGCTGTAGGAGAGAGTCCTTCAAAGTTGTGATAAAGATGCTCGAGTGTAGCTTTTCACAGTTGATGACTTTGAGGGGGAAGTGGGTGACACTCAATTTTCTTTAAGGAGCTGGCCACTAGGAATTTGACCATGCTCACTGTATA
>CABHPQ010148705.1:0-23775 GCA_902168405.1 Peromyscus aztecus | reverse complement strand
TAAGTAATTCCATCAAAATGAGTCGCTGGTTCCTCCAGCCCGACTTTCCGCTGCCCTCTGGCTGCCCCTCCCTTCTCTCCGCCCATCCTGTAAACCCAGACAGCTCACAGACAGCAAGCGTACCCCTGGGGAACAGGAGGTAGGCTCTCCGGCCCAGCCCCCACCCTTGGGAAAGGATGAATGGGGCCACCACCGGCGGGAGCGCGGAGAAGGGGCGTGTGGGCTGCGCGCGAGGTGTATACGCGGGTGTGCGCGCGTGGGCACGCACCCGGGCCAACTTACAGAGGTGGAGTTGGTCCTCGCCTGACCCTGGTTCCGCACCTCCTGCTCCCGGAACTGCAGCCCCGCCAGATGCTTTTCCAAAGCCTCCCAGTCCATCGGGGGCAGCGGGGGCTCTTCCGGGACGCACGTCCCACCGTCCGGAGGCTGAACGCAGAGCCCCCCAGCTGCCCGGCCTCGGCCTCCGCGCCGGCTCCCGGGAGACTGGGTCTTCTGGATGGCTCGGCGGGGAGCCCGGGAGGTGCTCGGCCGGCCGGCCACAACCACGTTGCCATTGTGCCTGAGGTCTTGGGGGTCGTGCGGGTGGAGGTTGCCGTTAGGCATCGGGGACGGCATGGTGGTGGTGGCGCTCTTGCCCTCGCCGCCGCTGCTGCAGATCCTGGCGCTCACGTCCCCGGGCTCCCGGGCCGGACAGCGGTCATCCCGATACCCTCGATCGTCCTCCTCTTCCTCCTCCTCCCCGTCCTCCTCCGGAGCCCACTCATCAATCACCTTCTTCTGGTAGACCGGGAAGGGCTCCTCATAGTCCTCCAGAGCAGACACCAAGTCCAGGCTGCCCCCCGGCGACGATGAGGATTTGCACTCGGAGCAAGGGGTCACTTTGGTGGAGTTGGACTGTGAGCTGGCGCGGCTGCTGCTGCTGCTGCCGGCGTCACTGCCTAGATCCATCCCATCCTCTCGGTAATCCTGCGGGGAGGAGGCAGAGATAGTGAGTGGCCGGGTCGAGCCTGCTCCGGCCGCCCGCTGCCCGCCCCGACCTCCCCGCGCGCGGCGTCTGCCTGCCGTGAGGTACGTTCTCCCGAAGAGGCCTGGGGGCGGGAGCCAGCAGCAGCCTGAGCTGCCCCCACCCTTCCCGGCACAAGTTGACTTCCTCCGGGTAACTAACCCGCAAATTAGCAAAGGGGTGCGCAGCCACGGGCACGCACTTTTCACCCTCCTAGCCTAGGGGCGCGCGCGGACTTAGTGTTAACCATTTTGCGCCAGGCGCGTCCTAGCACTCCGCCCCAAGGATTCTCCCAGACACTTTCCCACTGAATTCTGATTCCCTGGGGACGGGACCCGAGAAGAGGGAGGCAGAAACTGATTTCGCACCTCGCTGGGGCACTGGGACCACCCCCCACCTGGCCCCGCCCCGCCCCGCCCCCTCCCGCCTGCCGCCCGCAGCCCCGCGCCGGGCGAGCTCCGCTTTACTTTCTAAGGAACCGCAGTAGTCGCAGGGCGCATCCCGCCTGCGCGCCTCCTCGGCCGGTCCCTCTCGGGAAGGATGGGCACGGGGGGCGCTCTCGGCCCACTCCCGGCAGGATGGCACCCCTCAACTCCCGCTTCCGCCAAAGGTGTGCGGGGCCGGGACGCAGCGAGAGTCGCTGCAGGCGCCGCCGCCCTGGGGGAGGGAGGACGCGCCCTCCCGGCGGCGGCGGCGGCAGAGCCGGTCCCGCCACGGAGCATGCCCAGAGCCTGCGGGGTGCGGCGCTGTCCGCTCTCCCGGTTTCCCCCGCCGGAGGCTGGAGCTAGAGGCCGGCTAGGAGAGCTCGGAAAGGCCGGAGGGCGGCGGGCGGGGACTACGGGCGCTAGGCTTGCAGACCTCGCCGAGTGTGAGCCGCGCCCTGGGGAGGGTGCTGTGTGCGTGAACGCACCTCAAGGCCTCTTCGCTGGCTTCTTTACCCACCCAAAGCCTCCTGGAGGGCCGCGCGGGCCCGATGCCTCTCAGTCCACGCGGAAGTCCCCAAGTGACCCTGGAAGGGACCTCCTGTCCCCCTCACAAGCAAAAACACAAGCCGTTTGGGAGCTCAAGTGACCGGTGCCCAGTGGTCAGGCCCATCATTTCCTTTCCACCTTCCCCCCCTTGCCGCTTCCTCTCCCTTCACCGCGCCCTGGTATCCACTTCCAAGTTCAGGCAGTGGGTGGAACCTGTTGCTTTTGCTCACGTTTCCTTCCCCTTCCCAGCGACACCGAGGATGACCTCAGCGAGGTGTCTGTACGGCTTTGGGGTGGGGGGTGGGGGTGGGGGTGAGCTGGGACTGCTATCTGGAGTGGAGGTCGGGAAGTGGGGTGGAGGTTTATCTTGAAGGTGGGGGCCAAACATCTTTCCCGACCGAAGGGATCCAGAAGACAGTAAAGAAGAGGGAAAGGCAGTCATGAGTGTGGGTGACCCTGGCACACTGGCTGGCTTGCTTCCTTGATTTTTTTTTTCTTCTTCAGGAAATTGAATCAAAGAGAGTCTATGGGGAGTTTTCCAGAACCACACACGAGCTACCTGAACTTGCCAACCCTTCTCTAGGAAGAGGGTTGATGTGAAAATATTTGCTTGGGAAATGTAGATGGGCTGTGGAATACCTTTTAAGGACTAAAAATTTCCTCTGAGCAGCTTTGCCCTGTAAGAAGTGATTTAGGAAATGCCCTCCTCTGCAGTGAGGATGAAAGAATGCTTAACTCTACAATGGAATGGAGACAACCAGTTTCTTCGGACTTCCAGATTTAGGGCTGTAACTAATTTATTCCAGCAGGGTTAGTCTGGACCAACCCCCCACCCTTGCTTGGCACCTTTCAAATGGAGGAGCAGAAGCATGCTTGGGATTCTTTGGTAGGGAGTGGCTGCCACCTTGGCCATTTAGGCTCTAGTGGTGACTTGGTGCAGAGACCCTTTGTCTCAGTGATTTCCTCTCCTTAGCTAAGCCCCTGGCCAGGAAATGTAAGCAACCCTTTTATTTGACTTGTCTGGAAGCAACAATCCTGTGAGTAACAGGAAAAGAGGCCTTTCTGGTCTGGCTAGCTCTTCAGTCAGGAGCCACTGGTTATGACTTAGCATACAGTTCACACTAACATCTGTAAACAGCCTGCTTAGTGCCCCAAATATGGTTTGCTATGAGGTTGCCGTGGAGTGCTGGCTGCCACTGAGGGGTATGGAGGAGGTTCTGTATTCTGTGACATGCGTGGGTGCATGGGAAGATGACCATGGGCCATGGCAAAGCTGAGATCAAAAAAGCCCACCTAGAGGGCTGGAGAAATGGCTCAGTGAATCGAAGTGCTTTCTGTGAAAGCCAGGATCTGGGTGCTGTCTGTAACCCCAGCATGCGAAGGGGGGGGGGGGGGGGGAGTGGGACGGGTGGAGACATGCAAGATCCCTGATATTGAGAACCAGGCTACCCCAAACTGCAAGCCCTAGGTTCAGAGAGAGACCCTGTCTCAAAATAACTAACTAGCTAACTAACTAACTAACTAAATAAATAAATAAATAAATAAGGTGAAGTAACTGAGGACGTCATCCTGATGTCAACCTCTGGCCTCACACATTCCCACACAGGCAGGTATACGTGCATGTCCATGTGTGCACACATGCAGACACCACACACATGCACAGAGCTAGCTGCTCTGTGCCAGATGCATGTGGACACATACTGATCCATTGGGGTGACAGGAGCATGGTAGGGACAGTCCGGTTTTTAAACAGTAGGGCCTCTGGAGCCACCCACCCACACAGCTGGTGCACTTACTCCGCAGCTGCTCAGATGGTCAGGAAATGGAAAACAAAACCTAAATGAAACATTTGGCCAGGTAAACGCGCTGCCAAAAAATGCATGGCATTTCAAAGCCAACTATAAACATCTTGGAATTATCTGTAATTTCATTTTTGTTTTCTGACCAGATAAACTGGATCAGATCGGAAGTACCCAGTTTTCTTTTCCCCACTCTTCATGGAAAGTGCTTGGCCGGCCCAGTTACCCTTCTGTTTCCAGCCTGCCACCTCCTGCCAAGAACCCTCCCACTTTGGAACAGGAAGACCTGCCAGCTTCAAGGCTGCAATAGTCAGCAGCTAGGTCCAGCAGGATGGAGAAATGATTTGCAAAGTCTTGTCTTCCTCTTTAGGGAGCCTTTCTCAGACATCAGAGATGTAGGACAAGAGAGAGTCCTACATCCAGAACCTTCCCCACCAATCCAGTGTTGTCAATTTTGCCAACACTGTGCCAGAAGAGTCGATCCCTCTGGCACACCCACTGCCCTCCCCCCAAGAATGCAGCCAAGAGTAGCCTTCCTAAAAGTGCAGATCTCTCCCTGACTACCAAAATCCACGATGGTTGCCTCTAAAGAACCTGCTTCCCACGACTTCCAACTTATTTTGACAATTTTTGTCCATCCCAAGTCTCACCCAACATGTCACTTCCTCCTGGATGGTTTGACTGCTTCGTCCTGCTCACCTGGGTCAGAGGACATTCTCTTGAGCCCATGGCATTTGCTGCCCTGTGACGCACATTGTCAATGACGCTGTTTAATCACCTTTGCTCAAGTAGCCTCAGAGTAAGAACTACATTTTATGTTAAAACTCAGGTCACACATCTGTATAAAAATAAGTGTACATAGCCGGGCAGTGGTGACCCACGCCTTTAATCCCAGCACTCAGGAGGCAGAGCCCGGCGGATCTCTGTGAGTTCGTGGCCTGGTCTACAGAGGGAGATCCAGGACAGGCACCAAAACTACACAGAGAAACCCTGTCTCAAAAAACTAAACAAATTAATAAGTAAGTGTACGTTTCATGAAACTCTTACTTTGGGAAAATCCTATTCTAGGGTGCTAGAGGTATAGTTCAGTGGTTAGAAGAAGGCTGATCTAGCGTACCAGAGGCCCTGAGTTCGAGCCCCAAAGCCATCTGAAATGGGGTGGTGGTAACACCGGCTCAGGTGGAAGCTATTTCGACTCATCCCTGGCCTGGCCTCAACCACTTGGGTTCCAAATTTTAGACCCAGTCTCAAAAATATTGTTCTAACTTATGTAAAACAAAGCCTAGTTATATCTTTATACTTTGCTATGGTGACTTTAAAATCCTTAAGTGGGATGGGGTTCCAGTGTGGAAGAGAAAATACTCTGAACTCCATGGACAGTTGGGCTGTGAAAAGAATAAAAGTTTGATAGACATTTGGTGTTGGAGTTATTATTAATACTTTCTAACTCATTTGGTCCTCAAATTTTCCACAAGGAGGCTATTTTCTTTCTCATTTGTATGTGAAGAGGTCGAGGACAGTGACCTCATTTGCCCAATGTCACAGGCTGGTGAGGCAGGTGGCTGAGCCAGGACTTGACACTGGGTAGTTTGGATTTAGGATTCTTATTCCCTTATCTACAAGCTTAGTAGCTCTTGGTCCCATGTGGATCGATTTACCAGGGGGGGGGAAATCTCAGAAAGGGTCTCCTTGTAGCACCCTCAGTCTATCGCTCTGTCTCCTACTTGGAAAGGCTCCGAGGGCCGTGTTTGCGTCTGTGTCTAAGGCAGTTGGCAGGCACAGTCCTTGGCCTCTCTAAGTTCAGCAAATATTCAACAAATTAGAGATTAAGTTGTAAAAGGAGAAGTATAGGGGCTGGAGAGATGGCTCAGTGGTTAAGAGTATGCTGCTCTTGCAAAGACCCTGGATTCCATTTCCAGCATCCACATGGTTGCTCACAGTCTCTTTAACTCCAAACACCCACTTCTGGCCTCCAAGAGCACAGCATGTTCAAGGTACACATATATACATGAAGGCAAAATACTCCTATGAATAAATAAAAAATATTTTAAAGGAAGAATATAGACATTTCATACTTCATACTTCCTTCATATAGAAAGGAAATACCATGTTGCTGTTGGCACTGTGTGTTAAGTTCCTCCCCTGTCTCCTAAACGAATCCTTTAAGGAGGAAGCCGTCCAAGATCAGTTTGGGGTGTTCATTTGTCAGCGACTGGAAACTGGATTCATACTCAAATGGTGGGGCTGGAATGGTCACACCCCTCAGGGCTAGTCCCGTTTCCAGGATTTTAATTGGTAGGGGCAGCCTCTGAGCAAAGATATGATTGACATGAGTCGTAAGGAGGGAAAGGATCATTTGTAAAATCTCCATGCTAATTCTGAAATGATTAGCCCTGACATGGAACCTTCTTTACATTGTGGCATGTATAGGAAAAAAGAGCTGACTAGCAAAGGGTCTGTGTTTCATCTTTATTATGTGAATTCCATGCAAGTCACACACAGGACACAGATGTTCGGCTGTTTCATCACCTGTGTGTAGCTGTGGGGATATGGAACAGCTCTGTAGGGCGAAGTGTCCTAGATGTGGAACATCTGGGCCTTGTTCCCAGCCCAGTCTCTAAACAACTTTATGGCCACAGTTTGCAGATGAAAGAGGATGGACTGCATGTTGAGGGCATTTGGCAAATAGCAGAGATTGGTTAACTGTCTGGAAGTAAATGAGCTTCTTCCAGTCTAAAGACCCTATGGATTTCATCCCAGAAAAGATGGGAAATGTGGTGTAAAAATGTCTCTCAGTCTTTTTATCACCTTCCTTATCAAAAGATATCAAATTAATTTCCTGCATTAATCTAAAACCAAAGTATATGTCTGCTAAGCAGGTAGAGCCCCTTGGGTACATGGTACATCCACAAGGAGTCAGTTTTCACTTACTAGCCTATCTGTACATACATTTTGGAGATGGAACCTCAAGTATGTCTAAGATTATATTTCCTTTTTCCCCCATTGACAGTGCTATACTTTAATAGAAAAATTCGTTTAAAACTCACCTCTTGGGCCAGCAAGAGATGGCTCAGCAGATATAGGAACTTGCTACGTAAACCTGGCAATGTTTTGCTCCTGAAACACATGTACAGGTGGAAGGAGAGAACCAATTCCATAAAGTTGTCCTCTGACTTCTACACATACATCCCCCCACACACAAATAATTATAATAAAATAAGTTAAAATATACATCTTAAAGGTTTTGATTCTCCATTAAACGATGTGATTGTACATTATACATTCTTCAATGACTAGAGCTAGACCAAATAGTACTTACAAAATAGATCCAGTGACATGCTTTCCAAATCTGATCCCAGGACCCCTAGACTGACGGACAGTTTGGATCTTACAGAAATGGGGAGTGTGTGTGTTTATCAGGAAGATCACCAAGCATGGTTTGTAGGTATCAGTGAACAAAAAAGGCTAGGCTCAGCAAAGATAGCATCTTTATCAGAGAAAAGTCACATAAAGATGTCCATCAGGCCCTCACCTGCACAATAGGTCCCTGTCAGTGGAACCACTTGGCACTGTTCACATAGATGTAGAAGTCAATGGCACCTTCTGGGAATGTGCATTGTGCAATGCACACAACAGTATCCAGAGGCCCTGCTGAGATTCTGTTAGTAGGAACTTTGTTCTCTTTTGATGAGAACAGGAGAGGGAGCTTGCTGTACTTCTAATAAAGGAACAAACAAGTGAACTGCTTAAACTTTATTTTTGCAGAAGTTTTCTGCCATCATCTTCCACAGTCTTAAAGTCCACAGCAGTTTTGAAAAGGTAAATCTGGAAGCAACCCTGAGCTAATTTTTGTTTTGAGCTTCACTAGGAGGTGTAATTTAGGACAAGCTGGGGAAGGTTGTAGGTCACTCATCCAAGGGCTCACAATGGCATCCCAAGTGATAGGCACAGAAGTCTGTGTCCTTTGACCTCAAGACAAGATAAGCTGCCTCTTTAAGCCTTTAGTTTCTCTGTCTTATGCATGCTGAAGAGCATCTTTGCAGGAGGCTCAGGGAGGTGAGAACTCTGTTCTTGTCACTTCATGATCCAACTTGGCTGCTGGCATTGCCATAGACAGTGGTCACAGCTTGGAGAGCAGGAAGGAACTTTGCCAAGAGCCTTGGCACTGGATGTGAACATCCCTGCATTTACAGACAAGACAGTCCCTGCAGCTCCCTGGCCCAGTGGCACCCTGTGAAAGGGAACTGTATGAAATTGTCTGAGCCTAGACACTGCCGAAGCTTCTTGTGCAAATGCACTGAGTGAGCACTAGGGCAACTGGGAAGAGCAGGGCAGAGTAATTGCACCAGTGAGCCACACAGCCTGGCATACAGGCATGCAAGTTTCAAACTTAACACCAAAAGCAGGTTTATTCTTTTTGCCCATCACTGGATGGTCACTTGAACCTCAGTTCTTAGCTCTAGGCACCCAGAATTTGTCTGTAAAATCAGAGCTGAGGAAATGGCATCTTATAAGACTAATGCGGCTGTTCCTGTTCCATCCCTGCTGTCTTGGGTGGACGGTCCTGCTCCATCCCTGCTGTCTTGAGGGGATGCTCCTGCTCCATCCCTGCTGTCTTGAGGGGATGGTCCTGCTCCATCCCTGCTGTCTTGAGGGGATGGTCCTGCTCCATCCTTGCTGTCTTGGGTGGATGGTCCTGCTCCATCTTTGCTGTCTTGTGTGGATGGTCCTGCTCCATTCCTGCTGTCTTGAGGGGGTGGTCCTGCTCCATCCCTGCTGTCTTGTGGGGGCTGGTCTTGCTCCATTCCTGCTGTCTTGGCCTAATTGTCAGCACTAAGTTTTCACTCTCCAAAGTATCCCAGCCAACTTAGAAGGTAATTGTCAAGGGCTAAGTGAACTTTGGGAAAGATGTTAATTTTATCCAAATCCACCCAGAATTTCAAATGAAGGTATGCATGTTTGGTGGCATTGCTCTGTCAGTTGAAAGCTACTTGGTTTAAATAACTCCCAAACATTTCAACAAAAATGTCTCAATAAAAACAATATGTAGTAAATTTAAAAATAGTTTAGAAATATCTTATTCTTAGAAATATCTTAGAAAATATCTAAGAGACTGCTAATGTTTGGAGTAATAGATGAATTCATAAAATTCATAAAGAAAGGCATAATTACTTGTTTTGTTGTGAGACAAGGTCTCACTGTGTAACTCTGGCAGGTCTGGAACTCACTATGTAGAATGGGCTGGCCTCAAACTCACAGAAATCCACCTTCTGCCTGAGTGCTGGGAATAAATGCATGCACTGCCATTCCTGACTATAGTTACTTTTATTAAAAAGCTAATAGAAGGGTGGAGGGATATCTGAGTAGCGAAGAGGACCTGGGCTTGATTCTTAGCACACGGTGCCTCACACCCCTCTGTAACACCAGTCCCAGGGGATCTGATGACCTCTTTTGGTCTGCAGGGCACATGTGTGGTACACAGCTATACAAGCCGGCAAAACACCCGTGGACGTGACAAATAAATAAATAAAAATGAAAAGGTGATTAGAAAGCATGGATTGAAGCTGCATGAATCTCCGGTTTGTCAAATAACAATATTCTAAAGCTCTGGGTTTGTTCCCTAGGACAAAAAGAAAGAAAGCAAAAGAGAACCAGCCTAGAGTGAGGGAATTCATCTCTATGTTTTCTACAGGACCAGACTGGGCAGAAAAGGTCAAAAAGAGCAATGTCTTAAAAGCTTATGTGTTTTTAATGGGAAATTGATTCTATGCAAATTTGTCAAGGAGTTGGCATTTTAACTTTCTGGGCTAAAAAACTAAAGGAAAAGGTAAAGAAAAAAATTAAGTGGAAAATCTTTTCATTTTTCATCTTTTAAATTTGGGGGGTCATGAGAGGAAATGGCACACCTTTGTGTAACTTTCTGAACTCAGTTATTCATGGTGCGAACATGGAAGGCACTCTGCCCCCAGACTTTCTGATTATACATCCTACTTAGCACCTCCTCCCTTACTGTTTCTCAGCACACCACCTGCACCAAATCCCGAATCCTGACACCAAAACACTAAGACAAAGACCCGGCATGGTGGTGGAGCACTTCTTTAATACCAGTACTTGGGAAGCAGAGGGGTAGGCTGATCTCGGAAAGGGATCTTGTCAAAAAAAAAAAAAAAGACACCAAGACAAAATTAATTTATCAGCTACACATATATGGCTGTGTGTGTGTGTGTGTGTGTGTGTGTGTGTGTGTGTGTGTAGGTACACTTGTCTGAATAGGCATACATGGAGGCCAGTGGACAACGTCTAGTATCTTCTATTGCTCTGCACCTGTCTTTTAGATAGGGCCTCTCACTGTATCTGGAACTAGCTCACTGTTTTGACTAGCTTGGTGGGCCAATGACCACCTGGGAGGGATCTGCCTGTTTCCTATCCCTCCCCCAAGCATTGGGTCTAAGGCACACAC
Organism: Peromyscus aztecus; assembly: GCA_902168405.1. Lineage (NCBI taxonomy): Eukaryota > Metazoa > Chordata > Mammalia > Rodentia > Cricetidae > Peromyscus > Peromyscus aztecus. The sequence goes on along the minus strand of CABHPQ010148705.1, from coordinate 13,542 downwards.
AGTCTGGGCATTTTTAAGTGTGTGCTGGGGATCTGAACCCAGGTCCTCATGCTTGTTCAGCACATTCTTTATCCGAGGATCCATCCTCCCAGCCCACTCCCCCCACCTTCTTTTTCTTCGATCTTTGGCCCTTTTGACCAGTGTGTCTGCTTGGAGAAAAGGTCAACTCGTGTATTCATGTAAATTTATTTTTCTATATCTAACTTTTAAAATTTAGGGTATGCTGCTAATGACTTTTAAAAATATCAGAAAATATTCCTTATAAAGTTATTCCATGAGAGAATTCATAAACATAAAGGACTTAGAAGAGACAGCGTTGAGCTGGCATTACTATTTAGAACTATTTCTAGTATCATTAGTACCAATGAGCAGGAACAGCTGCAGACACATTATTGGCTTTGTTAATTGTTACTGATTACATATTAAAAATCACACTCATAGCCAGTGGCCTATATATGATTTCCTAGGGCCTTTACATTTTATCATAATGTAACAGGTTCGCTGGTGCACAATATTGTGCGCATATTTGCTGACTACAAAGAATGTCTTTATTAGGATATGGAGATGTGTTCCATTTGTCTTTCAATTACACCTACATTAGAAGCTTCACAGTGCAGTTTACTCAGGCAGGCTATGTGCGTGCCCGCAGCGCCTGTCTGACTTGTGACCGCCCGCTTTGTTGCATGGGGGCTAATGACTCACATTGACCTTCAAGAGTAAGTGCAGATTAGAACAAGGGATTCTGCTTAGCTCTTTGCGAAACGCTGCCTCTGTGCCCAGCAGCCGGCGGCCTGGCTGAGGATGGAATGGGAGCTACAAGGCCGAGAAGCATGAAGCCATGTGCCAGCAGAATCCTAATGGAAACTGCAGTCTCCCCAAACGCCACCGCGAAAGCCCTTCCTTCCTCACTTTTCTTATTTGAGAAACAGGAAACCCGCCATGTCTTGCACTTTCCCAATGAAACATACTTTGATAGAAGTTCCTCATAATCTAAGTGGCAAATTTATTATAGAAAAGGGGAGTAGGCCATGATTTGATTTGATAATCCCAGAGACCAAATGTTTCATTAGCCAATTTTCTTTAATAAATAATTGATTTAAAAAAAAAATCCCCTCCTTGTTAGAGAATGGATTCAAAGCAAAACAAATCTCTGAGTATGCTTTTATCTAAATAGAGGCAAGTGTGGATTGTTCTAGAACACGTAGTGAGTCTACTTTCTAGACCTTCCTTTGTACACTTGCACTCCTTAGCCTAGACCCAAATCCTTCTCTCATGCTCCACGGAGCACTTGGTGCTCTGAAGCAAATGGAGCCAAACAGCAGTTAGGCCAAGACCTGGGTACCACTTCTGGGGTCCTGCTATATCCAAGTCTGCATTATATTTTTCTTTAAATTGGGTTGTTTTAAAATTAAACTCACTCAAGAGGAAAACTTCATATCACTACTATCAGTAGAGTACAAGCCTCTCTGCTGAAATAGAAGCGGCGTGCATATTCTGTGTCCCACCAATTTAAATCACACTTTAGAAAGAAGGAGGTGTCTTGCAATCAGTGGCATCTTGCAATTGCTATTATTACCATACTAGAAGCAGCGTTAGATCTACTGCTGAGCCATACCCCTTGCTATTATGATTGATAAATAAATAACAGAAATGTTGTCAGTCAGTGCTGGGGGTTGAACCCAAGATCTCATGTACACTAGGCAAGTTCTCTACCCTTGGGGCACACCCCCAGCCCATTTCTGTTCTTTTTGAAAATTTATGTGTATGTGGGGTGGGGAATGGGGTGGGTAAGTGCGTGTGAATGCAGGTGTTCACAGGGGCCAGAAATGATGGCGTTGGATCCCCTGGAGCTGGAATTACAGGCAGTTGTGAGCTGCTCAAAGTGGATGCTGGGATCTGAGCTGAGGTCCTTGGAACGAGCAGCGCATGTTCGCCACTGAGCCACCTCTCCAGCCCCATTCCTATCATTAAATTAAAATAATGATGTGCTTTCCATATTAGTAACACATTAGACTTAATGAAATATAGTGAATTTTATATAAACAGCATTATTAAACTTTTACAAACAAAAACACAAACACAGCACTTGAGAGACACAATAAATTAAACAGGTGGATCAACACTGGCTCTCCGGCTGGATTACTACTGACCAAGATAAGAATTCACAACCGTGACACAATCTGCCAGTTTTTAGTTTAACCCACACTAACTCTGAGCTTATGTAAGGGTGTGGGTGGACAGCTCAAAGGGTTTTCTAGCCATTTCATCTCTTATAATTCTATTTACATGTTGAGCCGGGCACGATGGCACAAGCCTGTGATCCCAGCCATCGGGGGATGGAATTGGGAAGATGAGTTCAAGGTAAGACTCAGCTACACAGTGAGTTCAAGGTCACCTGGGCTATATGAGGTGCTATCTCATAAGAAAAAAGCCTATGTGTTTATACTTTGCAGTTTCAGAAAGTGATATTTCAGTATGTCTGTGATCATGCTGTCAGCTTCTAACAGGCATAGCCAAGAGTTCAGTGATAGAAGGCTTGAGACATCTATGATTACACCTGAGCATTTGTGCCTGGTTTATGAGACTAGGTGAGGTCGATTAACACAGCACTACCTACACTTTCTTTATCCTAAACACCATTCTCTGTGAAATCACAGGTTTGATGACTAATTCCTCTTCCCAGTGTGTGGAATTAAGTAGAAGACTATCAATACACATGTGTCTGAGGAGCATCAAAAAAGGAGTTGTGTCACACTGTAGAACATGATCGTCTAGTTGAAACTCGAACAGGAAGGATTTAGCTGAGGTAGGGACACTGGGTGATAGCTGGGTCATCAGGTGGCTGGAGAGGGATGCTGAAAGGGATGGAGAGGCTGACAAAGGTCCCTGCAAAGGGAGCTGCTGCCCAAGGAGATAACATAGTATACATTTATGCATTCTTCTGTTTACTTTAGTGTTTATTTGTCCAGATACCTATGTGTCAGGCACTGGGTTCTGGAGAGAGACTTGAAAAAGGCCAAAGAGCTCAAGAACTAGGAAGGAAGAAGGATTTTTCCAGCAATTACAGTCAACAAGGATGCCAGAGATTACAGATTACAATCAGGGTTCTAAACCTCAGAGGAAGCATTATCGGAAAGTGCTTTACAAAAGATGTCAGAGGGGGATTAAACTCCTGTGGGTGGCTTAGGAAGCCTGTCAAAAGAAAGGAAGGTGTGAGTGGAATCTGAAATAAACAATAAACTTGCTGTCAAGTCCTCTGGAGCATCAGTGACCAGGGAGAGGATGGCAGAGGACTTCATGTCGGGAAAGTCTCTGATTTCAGCCTATTTATACCATTTCCTGCTCCTTAAAAACAATCCCGCCAGATATGATGGCACATACCTTTAATCCCAGCACTCTGGAGGCAGAGGCAGGCAGATCTCTGAGTTCGAGTCTGGCCTACAAAGCAAGTTTCAGGACAACCAGGGCTATACAGAGAAAGAAACCCTGTCTTGACTGTCTCCCCTCAGCCCCCCAAAAAGTAAAAAACAAAAAAATCCCCTTTTAAAACCCTCTTTTTAATATGGAAACACTTGTAGCACTTGAGAAATTGAGGAGCAGGATGAGTCCCATGTAGCTCTCTCCTGACTGCAGCAACTCCAGGGTAGTCTCATGCCCAGAGTCTCTCACCTCCCTCACCCCACTGGGTTATTTGGAAGTGAGTTCCAGATAGCCATGCCATGTAAAGACACTGATTTTCTATGTCCTCAGCCCAAACTGTCACAATCAAGCAGCATGAATCTTACTCTGTAGCTCATTAACTGAAAAATTAACAAACACCGAGGCTAATTCTACTCTCTAATAGAATTTAAAAATAAGAGAATATTAACATGATTAAGAGTCATTTCTGGCAAGGAATAAAACAGAATAATTCATAAATAATGGTAATCTGTCAAATTCCTATCACACGAACTAAACTAATTAAATATATGGGCAAAAACAAAAGGACTTTCAATTTTTTTAAATGCACAAACTACAGCATCAAAGAAATAATCGTTAAAATAACCATTAAACAGAAAAGGAAAAAGACCAGAGAGAGTCCGGAGCTGAGGGTGGGGTGGGAAGCACACTGAGTGCCAGTTGGAACGTGCCAGCCATTTAGAAGCCATCATAATGGATCCCTCCCATTGGTGGGACTTGCTGAGTGCCACCTGTGCGCCAGCCTTGCCTGGCTCTCCAGAGGGGGGTGCTTTGGCAAACCATCCTAGCTCCTTCAAGAGATGAGCAGCTGCCTCGACCTGACTCAGCCTGAACCTCACCCAGACTCTGTATTAAACACCTGAGAAATGGAAAGCAGCTGGAAAGGGTTCAAAGAAACAGGACAGAAGATAATTAGAAGAGATTGATGTTAGCAGAAAGATCAGAGAAGGCAAATGCGGGGAGCTTGGCTAAGCCCAGGCTCAGGAAAAATGAGCTATCAGGGGCACGCGAAGAGTGACACATGAGGAAATTTTGAGCTGGCACACTGAGCGAAGGGCTCAGTGTGACCGCGGAGCGACACCAGGTAGGGCAGCTGAGGGCATGCTGCTCACCTGGCACCGGCTTGCAACACAGCCGCATCTTACATGCTCTGATGTTCTCCAGGCTTCCACCCAAGCGCTGCCTTGTAACCAGAATGCCAGCTTCTAGAGAGGGGAGGTGGTCCTTGGACCTTTCCCCTCCGGAAAAGAATGTGCGCTGAGTCTCCCTAGTAAGCAGGGTGGGCAGAGAAAGTATTTCTCCTTAAATGTAATTGTTTTCCACACCCATAAAGTGTTTTCCAATAAGCATGTAGTGTGTGTGTGTGTGTGTGTGTGTGTGTGTGTGTGTGTGTGTGTGACACAGAGAGAGAGAGAGAGAGAGAGAGAGAGAGGGAGAAAGACAGAGACAGAGACACAGAGACAGAGACAGAGACATGATGGTAACCCTGGCATTGGGGAGGCTGAGACAGGAGGATCAGAATTTCAAGACCAGCCTTAACTACCTAATGAGCTCCAGACCAACATGGGCTACATGAGACCTTGTCTCAAAAAAACCCACTCACATGGCTGAAGATGTAACTCATGGTAGAGCACTTGTTCAGGTTGCCCAAGTCCCTGGATCAACTCTCCTGTACCAAACATACATACACATCGAAAAAGAGTATGTCCCAAATGAGCCAGAATAAGGGTTGTCACTGCCGTTTGTCTTGGTCGGGGTTACTATTGCTGTGATGAAACACCATGACCAATGCAAGTTGGGGAGGAAAGGGTTTATTTGGCTTACACTCCTACGTTGTAGTCCATCATTGAAGGAAGCCAGGATAGGAACTGATGAAGAGGAGCTGATGAAGAGGCCATGGGAGGTGTACTGTTTACTGGCTTACTCCCTCTAGCTTGCTAGGTCTGCTTTCTTATAGAACCCAGGACCTCCAGCCCAGGGATGGCCCCACTCACAACGGCTGAACTGTCCCCCATCAATCACTAGTTAAGAAAATGCCCTCCAGCCAGATCTTACAAAGCATCTTCTCCATTGAGGTTCCCTCCTTTCAGATAACTCCAGCCTGTGTCAAGTTGACATAAAACCAGCCAGCACACCATCCAACCTCTGTTTGTATCATGGATCACTTCCAGTATAGAATTAGTAAGCGCCCAAGGAACTTCCTTCTTTACAAACTGAACAGGAAAATAAAAATAATTGAGTTCAAAACCTTTGCCACCCACATTGCAAACAGGACTTAGGAAAATGGATGGATGAGTCCTCCACATCACGCCCAGATGATGAGGTTGTAGATGCCACTATCCCGCCTCATGTTCAAGGAAATATCCATGCGGTGTCCTGAGGGAACACCAGTGGGGATTCCACACTTTGAAGGGCCATGTTCCTGCTGTAATCCTGGGGGGGTACACCCCCCAGCACAGAGCCTGTCTGAAAGACGGCGGCACAGATGGCTGCATTTAACCCTTTCCTGAGGACCACCACTCTTGAGCAAGGCATCCCTGATCTAAGACACAGTTCTGTCACAGGTCCTGTTTCAGACTTAAGACCAAGCTCCTCTCCGGACTTGGGTTTGCCTCCTTGTACCTGGCTCCCACACCAGCAATGCCTTACCATTTTTTGGTAACTTGAGTAGGCAGGCCAGGAGTTTGAACTACATTCTTCGGTAATTCTAATGGTGAGTCTTGGTAGTTCTGTATTTCAGTGAATGAGAGGCCCCAAGCTTATGCAAAGAAGGCAGGCCACTTTAAACTCTCTACTTTCGAATTTGGTTTTGTTTTTCCCGACTAGGAAGAGCTCAAAGAAGCATTATGTTAAGCAAGGAATCTGGAAATTTTTATTAGTAAGTTTATACTAGTTTTTCATAAATATAAAATGTTCCGTAAAGGCTAGGTAAGGCTACTGTTTCTAACATCTGTGTGAAATGTGCATCTTGGTGGAGACATGGGTATTAGAACTGTGGCAGCTAAAAACTTGCTGTTATAATATCAAAAATTCCCTTCTCTCTCGCTTGCCTTCTCATTCTAAGAAGGTCAGATGGTATGGAAGGAATACACGATGTTAAGCAAAAATGCTCTTACAGCTTTGAGTTGGTTGGGCTTACTCTCTTGTTCCACCTCCTCCCCTTCCCTTCGTTCAACAGCAAACATTTACTGCACACCGACTGAGTGTCGGGTACACAGCTCCGTGCTGGAGATTCAAAGGAACCACAAGAGCCTGTAGAGCAGCTTCCTGCCAGACACCGGAGGACTGGGAGAGAGGTACAAAGAAAGGCGAAGCCTGGTCATGCTGGGGAGGGGCAGGGGGAGCGTAGCTGGTTTGGTTTGGTTTGGTGTGCAAGAAGCCTCAAGGAGCCTGAGAGGATGCGCACATCAGCCTCTCGGGCATCTCAGTCTTGAATGAATCCTCCCTCAGCATCTTATTTCTGAAAACCAAGATGACCTTATCCAAGTTTTGTGTGATGAGCTACTAGGTAAGACAGGATTTCTGGATGTGAAGTATTTGCTTTCTGAAACACAAGTGAGGTGGTGTTCCCCCCCCCCCACACTTTGTTCTTGACTGAGCAGTGAGGTGTGTCACCTCCTGTAGGGCCACTCCCATGACCCAGAGATGACATAACTCTTTTGTTTAGTTTTGAACTCATTATACTCATTATATAGTCAAATGACCCCCTGCCTCCACATGCCCAATGCTGGGATTAAAGGGTACAACACCACATTAAGTTCATGAGGTGCTAGTGTTGTGGAATAGAATATTTCACTATGTAAAGATGTGTTGCATTTGTTTGTGTTGCAGAATAATTGTTTAACTATGTAAAGATGTGTTGGATTACTTTATGCTGAATTTGTTTAACTATGTAAAGATGTGTTGCTGTTTCACCTTGCCTGCCTAAGGCACCTGACTGGTCTAATAAAAAGCTGAACGGCCAATAGCTAGGCAAAGGAGGGATAGGTGGGGCTGGTGGGCAGAGAGAATAAGTAGGAGGAGATGAGGGAGAAAGACAGGAAGAGCTCAGGGCCAGTCAGCCAGGCAGCTGCCAGCCAGCTGGACACGGAGGAAGCAGAAAAGTAGGACATACAGAATAAAAGAAAGGTAAAAAGGTCCCAAGGCAAAATGTAGATGAAGAGAAACAGGTTAAAATAAGTTATAAGAGCTAGTGGGACAAGCCTAAACTAAGGCCGAGCATTCATAACTAATAGTAAGTCTCCGTGTCATGATTTGGGGGCTGGCAGTCTGAGAAAGCCTGCCATATGTTGGGTTGGAACCCAAGGCATTCTGTACTCTAGGCAAGTACTCTCAAACAGAAGTACATCTCAGCCTTCTCTCTGGGGTTTTATTACTATAAGAGGGCCTAGCTGCTTTTTATGTTTTGTTTGTTTGTTTGTTTGTTTTGAGACAGGGTCTTTCTACATAGCCCTGGCTATCCTGGAACTCATATGTAGAGTAGGCTGGCTTCAAATTCACAGGGATCCCTCTGCCTCTGCCTCCTGAGTGCAGGGAAAGGTGGCTGGGCAAGAGGTAGACTGCTTCAATACTTTTGTGTCTTGACAAGTGAAGGTGTCAGGGATTGAACCTGGGGCCTCACGCATACTAAGCATGCATGCTCGACCACTGAACTACACCGCTCCCTAGTTGCCTTTTAGTTCTTGAGCTGATAAAGTTGTCACGATAAGTTTAAAGAAGGTGCAATTTGATTGGAGGTGGGGGCAGTGGTGGCCTTATCTTCTTTCTGTTTCTCTTCAGTTTCATTCAGACAGTAGAAGGCAGGAAGGATACGAGTTGGTGAGCACCCGACTCCATCCAATTAGATTACTAGTTCTCAATCAATGGGTTGTGATACTTTTGGGGATGAACAACCCTTTCTCAGGAGTCACATATCAGATGTCCTGCATATCAGATATTTACATTCCGATTCATAGCAGTAGCAAAATTACAGTTATGTAGTAGCAATGAAATAATTTTATGGCTGGGGGTTGCCACAACATGAAGAACTGTATTAAAGGGTTGCAGCATTAGAGAGGTTTAGAATCACTGATTTAGAGGGAAGGTAGGCAGTTCCTATCAATCACCATGTTCAACTCTGAGAGTATATGTGGGGAAGACCCAGCTATGAAGGCAGAGGCACCTGTCACCCAGTGGAAGCATTCACCAGTGGACAGGCAGCCAGCTACCTACTCTCCCTCTCCCTCTGTTTATCAGTGCTGTAGGCTCAGCCAGTGGACAGGATGGAGAGAAACGGGGCCTATGAAGGTGAATCAACAGGTTCCCATTGCTTTGCGGGTCTCTGCACGTAGAGACCTTCTGGGAGAAAGTCTGGAGACCCATTGCTTAGGGATGCAGAAGATGTAGCTGTGATGAGAGGCAGTAGGGGATCCTCTACAGCAGTCCTGGGAGCTAAACTGCCTGGGTTGGGGAGACAGAGTTTATGCACCTGGAAGCTATTTGCAAGGTTTTAGTACTGTAGTAAAATTAGCACGAAAATGCCTGCAATCTCTTCAAGCTATTTTGATGTTACCCTTTCAGCAGAATAAATGCAGATCTGGTACCTGTTATTCACGTGATTAGACACAGGTTTTGTAAAATGATACACGCAGGCTCATTCCTGTTGACCCTTCCTGGCGGGAAATTACATATTGTTGTTCAGGGAGCACACGCGATTTCACCTCTCCCTGTGAGCTAGAAGCAAATTGATTCTCTCCCTGAGGAAGGAACATCTTGAAATGCAGGTGGATGGCAGGGCAAAAGTACAAGGGGATCTGGCTGACACTGGAAAGGTTAAGTTCAAGAATTCGGTGCCACGAAGACTCCTTAATGTATAGAGGAAACCAACTGCTTTTACAATGGAAAAGTCTCTCAGAAGAAAAGATAACTTCGGAGTGTCATGAGAACCAGTTTGTATTTCCTTAGTAGGCTTCTTTTGTTCGAGAAAGGGTCTCACTGTGTAGTCATGGCTGGCCTGGAACTCACAGAGATCCATCTGCTTTTGCTTCGATAGTGCTGGGATTACAGACCTGTGATCTGGGCCTGACAATAACCTTTGCTTTGAAGGGAGGATCTTCTAGAAAGCTTCCCACCATGTGCCTCATCCAGGCCGCCGTCATCTCTGTAATGGACGGCTGGAGTGACATCCTGTTGAATCATGGTCTTTGATCCCTGTGCCCTTCCAGTTTTCCCTCCACTTTACTAGCCAAAGTAGCCGTATTCGTTCATTTCAGATCCGGTCTCACACTGTAGCCTTGTCTTTGCTAGAACTCCGTATGTAGTATGTAGCCCTGAGCTGGCTAAAAACCCACAGCAAACTTCCTCTCTCAGCCTCCTGAGTACTGAGATCACAGGTAAGAGCTTCCAAACTTTTTTTTCTTTTTCTTTTTTTTTTTTTGAGACATGGTCTTACTATGTAGCCCTGGTTGTCCTGGAACCTAATATGTAGACAAGGCTAGCCTCAAGCTCACAGAGATCTGCCTACTCCTGAATGCAGGAGTTAAAGGTGTGAGCCACCATGTCTGACTCAAACTGATCTTTTTTGTTCTGTTCTGTTTTGTTTTTCGAGACAGGGTTTCTCTGTGCTGCTCGAGCTGTCCCGGGACTTACTCTATAGACCAGGCTGGCCTTGAACTCAGAGATCTGCCTGCCTCTGCCTCCTGAGTGCTGGGATTAAAGGTCTGCACCACCACTGCTCTGCTCACGCTGATCTTTTAAAGATCATTTCAAAGCTCCCAATGCTTCAGTAGCTTCCCACTGAACTAAGGCACAGTTCTTAACTGAGCTGCCCTTAGGGTTCTAGAGGGTTTCTCAATAGAGACCATTTCTGCAGCGTGGTCTGAGCAGGATAAGGCTGAGTGCATCTCAGCAACAATGAACCAGATTCAGCACCTGACTCTGTCTCCCAAATGCCGATAGTTTAATGTAGCCCAGGCTGGCTTCAGACTCACAACCCTCTTTCCTCAGCCTCTTGAGTGGTAAAATTGGTTATAAGGGTGGCCAGCCTGGGCTATGTAGAGACTTTGTTTCCAAAGGAAAGAAAAAAATAAAGAGGGAAGGAGGGAGGGAGAGCCGTCAAGAGGGTACAGCCTTCTCCTCTGTGGACGGGTATTATACACAGTCTTCCTTCTTTTTTTCATTGTCTGTTTTTTTCTGTAGACTGTAAATCCTGTGAGAACAATCTGTTTTCTTTCCACTGTATCTTCAGTGTCTATCGACACATTTTATAAACAACTTTTAAAGGTTTTTTTTATTTTATGTACCTGTGTATACACCTTTATGCCATAAGAGGGCATAGACCCCACTATAGATGGTTGTGAGCTACCATGTCGTTGCTGGGAATTGAACTCAGGACCTCTGGAAGAGCAGCCAATGCTCTTAACCACCGAGCTATCTCTCTAGCCCCCTAAGGATATGTTTTAATAAATGTTTTGATTGAACATAATGGATGCCATTAAGTTGTATGATTTTATTATTCACACCAAATGTTAAGATGAGCTGGCCATGGTACTTCATACCCGTAGTCCCAGCACTCAGAAAGCTGAGGCAGAAAGATTACCATGAGTTCAAGTCCATTCTGGGTTACATGGAGAGATCTGGTTCAGGCTGGGCTACAGAGGGAAACCGTCTCAAAAAATTCAACCAACCAGACTAACAAATGTTAAGATGAAGCAAAAAGGCATTATCAAGTTCATTTTTGTATAAAACTGAGAAGAAAATGTCCCACACTGTCTGTTAAAGATGGAGGGAAGGACTAAACTGGGCATATCATTACCTCCTTATTAAATCATAGCGGATTGTTTCTGTATAAGGCCACCGCTGTGTCGTAGTGGAACTTTGCATATAAGGCTGAAATTAATGTGTCTCTCTTGTCCTCGCTACTTCACAGCAGGATGTCTACATGAGCGACTGTTGCCTATAAATAAGTCGCCTCTCATTTTTCTTTTCTGTTTATTATGCCTTCTTCGAAAAATTGGACTCTCCTTTCTGAGACAGAGAGGGAAAGGCAAGTTTTGTTGATCCTCATGGAGCAGCATCAAAACAAAAGGAAACTTGAACTTGTGTTTCTGTGGTGATACTTTTTTTGTACTGAAATGTGAGTTTATTTGTATGTTAATAAATAAAGCTTGCCTGGAGATCAGAGGTCAGAGCGAGCCATAAGCAGAGTCAGGCGGTGGTGGCAATAAAAACAGCACAGGTTACACAGGAAGACGCTCTCTCTGGGGAAGCGACGGTGGTGAGGTGGTGAGATAAGGTTGTCTGGGCTCTTCGCTAGTTCTCTGATTTCTTCAGCTATTACCTCTGTATGTGGCTCTGTGTTTCTTATTTAATAAGACTGTTTAGGAGTTCGTCTACATGTTTCCTATGATCTGAGGTGTAGTAGAAGTGGTCCATGGACAAAGTAAGGAACAATAAGATGATTTCGAATGTGCAAGAGCACTTAGCTGTATGCACTCCGTTCCTGAGCCCTCACAAGTGTGACTTGCCAATCTAGAACCTCCAGCAACCACTGTGCCCACCTGTGACTCCTCAACCCAGCACCCTAGGCATCTACTGCCAATGGGATGGAGTTGACAGACAAGTTAACTTTCTAGTCCAAGATGAGTGAAAAGAGAAAACTTTCTGGACATGTCTGATTTGAGCATCAAATCTCCCTCTCGTGACTAGGGAGACCTTGCCTATTTAATCTCTTTCAGTTGGCTTTAGGATACTAAGAACTGTGGGCTGCTGGGAGAATTCCAAATGATGTAGGTAAGACACAATGCTTGTACGATTACAGTTCAGTTCGACGGAACTAAGTATTCGGTGAGGATGTGAGAAAAGGACTCTTATTTCCTGAACTTGCCCCTTCCTTTTGTGCCCATTAGCCAATCCGCTCAGATTGTGGAGTTGAGCTCCCACCAGTGGGATGAGATGCTGTCACCTGACCTGTATAGATCAGGGGTAAAAGGTGGAAGCCATCTTGCCCCTGGTGATATACCAAGATTATTCTTTGTTTTTAACAAGGAGATGGCTGTACTTTACACACACACACACACACACACACATACACACTACACACACACACCATACTTAACACACCCACACACCACACATACATCACACACACATACACCATACACACCACACACACATGCATATACCACACACACATACACACATACCACACACACATATACACACATACACACACACACACCATACATAACACACACACACACACACACACACCAGAAGAAAAGAGGTGCGAGGCCTGGGGGTACTGGAGCTGGAATTTAGTGTTGGGTTAGAGGACCTCTTTCCAAAGTGGGGTCTTAGACTGTCAGCAAGGACAGGAAATGGCTGTATTCTGGCCCCAGGCCAGATCTACAGATAGTAACGCAAGGGATGCGGTCACAACCTGATCTAAGGGATGTTTTCTTGTTTTATGCTCTGTCTAGTTTGGGAATCACTGCAATGGAGTCAGAAGGAAGTCACAGTGAGCGGGGACAGATGTGATGAGATGAGAAGAAGAATGTCTGCTCCCCCTGTGATGGTTAACAGAGAGAAAGCCAGCAAGCCCTGCCAACCACATATCTCTGGCAAGATCCACATGCCTCGCTCCAGTGGCAGTTTCCCACTGGCAGATATCAGCTTGCCACAAACGGAAAGTGCAGACCCAGAGCACACTAGACAAGCCTGCACTTGAATTACAAGACAAGGCAGAGATAGCATCTCAAAGGCAGCCCCAAGGCAGGTAGGCAACAGACAGAGAACTGCCCCTTTCCCTGAGGGAGGTGCCACTGTTCGTGACTCTTCCAAGTGCAGCTTTAGCTGAAGGCTAGGCATTAGTCAAGACAATCCCCCAGGTTTCCCCCTCATGGATGCTTCATGAATGAATGACGTCATCTGCAGAACTCAAGCAAATAGTAGAAGATGCTTTAGGTGATTCAGCTCCACCCAAGTCTCCAGTTCACCTGCCTAATATAGGATCACTTCCTGCTCTCCATTGCAAGGCTTTCTTTTCGTAGTATCCACCATGGGGTTAAAGGCTTTAAAGGACACAGTCCAAAGCCCCATGAGATC
>CABHPQ010148704.1:0-12610 GCA_902168405.1 Peromyscus aztecus | reverse complement strand
ATATATATATATATATATATATGAAATTTAAGTGAAGTTATCATATTCCCAACTACACATCATATGCATCATATGAAATAAAACCCCTAGTGCCAGAAATGAGTTACATCTTTTTTGAGTTGTTGGCCAAAGAGTTACTATATAACCCCCTAAACACTACAGGCTACTGTTAATGCTACTCATTACCCTGCATAATTTCACAGAAAGACCCTATTACAGATGACACCACACACTTATGGCATATACTATGAAGAGATATCACTGATATTCAGCTGGAAACTTCAAGCCTATAGACTAATAATGATCTTTTCTAGAAGTTAAGTAATCATCAGTCTTGCCCAATTCTGAACTCTGTGAGATATAATTAACAACCTGACTACATGATATGCCCACTTGTGTAATAGTGACATGAATTAAGTTATAGAGTAACCAACCACTATTTTAAGGCCCACTCCATGAAATGGAACCCATACCTGATTTGTAAATGAAACCAAGAACCTGTGACCAGATAGGTTATAAGCACAAGGAAAAATTATTTTTCTGATAAATGAACATAGCAATAAAATGACTACTAATAAGATATTTCTTTATCCATAGATCAGTGCATCACTAAACCCTCATCAAAGAAGGTTCTTAGAGTTGATGGCAATTAACACAGAAACCCACAATGGAACAAAAAGAGAGGGAAAGACTTTAGCGTTTGTATCCTTAATGGGATGCCTGTATCACACCCCTCTCTTCAAGATTCAGGGATCTGTGTAGAAGAGGATGTGGACAGAGGTGGTGACTGGCTCTAAGGAATCAGCATTTTCCAGACACAGCAGGGCTGGTACACATATAAGTTCATAGAGACTGTGACAGCATGCACAAGGCTTATAAAAGTTCAAACCAGAAAAAAAATCTCAGTATGTAGAAGGGAAAATGTACTTAAAGTCCTACCCTTAACCAAGAGGCCATCTACAATTTATAGCTTTTCAGAGAGGAAAATCAGTTTTCTTCTATGGAGTAATAATGCGTATATTGACCATACCTTGGGAAAGCCACACACTCAGGAATAGATAGTCAATGCATAATGAATTCCAGAATTTGTTTGTTTGATTGATTGATTAGTTGGTTTTGTTTGAGGATTTTGTGGTTTTTATTTTTTATAAAGAGAGAAAAAGAATATTAATTTGGGTGGATGGTGAAGGGAGATCTGAGAAAAGTTTGGGGAAAATAAGGAATATAACCAAAATACATTGTCTGAAAAATACAAATATATAATTTATAGATATATATTTAGCTATAACCTTTAAACATCTTTACAATATTTCTCAAGTCAGTTAATTTGACATTTTTCCCTTTGGATATAACTTACTCTTTTTAGGCACTTAGTTTTATTTTGCATCTGATAGCTTAAAGTCCCACACAGGCAAAGGTCAAACAAGATACTTTATTTAATACAGTACTATGGATTAGATGATATACCATTGTTTATGTACCACTATTAACATATGTCAGTACTTTCATTCAATAGACAAGAAATATGAAATCCTCTTATAAATAGCAATGCCTTTAATCTCCATACTCAGGAGGCAGAGGTAGGCAGATCTCTAAGTCTAAGGCCAGTCTGGCCCACAGAGTGAGTTCCAAGACAGCCAGAGCTACATAGAGAAACTCTGTCTCAAAACAAGCAAACAACAAACAAAAAATAAAAAAGGAAGCTCTCAGTGTTTGAGAGCACTGATTGCTCTTCCAAAAGACCTGGGTTTATTGCCAATACCTACATGGCAGCTCACAGCTGTCTGCGACTCCAGTTCCTGGGGTTATAACATCATCATACAGACATAAATGCAGGCAAAGCACGAATGAACATGAAATAAGTATAAATAAATAAATATAAATAAATACACAGTACACATTTGATAATTATAACAGATTTTATGAGAAAAATAGAAATTGTTTCACTGTGAAGATAATTTGAAAGTATTTATATCTTAGGTGAAGCTAATATTTCACCTGCCATTGAAGCACTAAGAAATATTCCATCTGGTTCCATGGTCTAAAAGTTAGCCCTCTGGACTCTGAAATTACTCCTACTTCTGCAATACCAGTCATTAGTACAATTACACTACATTTTGTTATGAAGCCAACACCAAAAGATAAAATTATAATAATTAAAAGAAAGAAGAAATATAATGATTATAAATTATTACATGCAGAGTATATGAACAAGAAAGAGTAAGCTTGACATAGAAAATTCACGTGATTCTTTGATAAAGCACCTGACTGCCAGTTCAGAAAACAAATGCAATTCCTAAATCTCTCTATACGTATTACTAGGTCCTAAACTTTTGCTGCATTAGAAGACCTCAATTTCTCCATATGAAAACTGACATTACACTGCTGAGCACTGTAACATGTATAAATACTTGGGTCCCTGTCACCTACATGACATCATCTGTCTAGTAAGTGCCTATTAAACACATCAATTTTCTATTTTATATTGTCTAATTTCCATTAAAATAGTGACTTATTTCCAAATGTAAATTATATATTTCCAATAGTGTTATACATGATCTGTGACTTTTCATTGTGAAACTAACACCCATAGAGTATTGAGTAAAATGCCACCATGATTCTGAGAAAAATCTAAAAGTTATTTGATTTGTAAGTCTATATAGAAAGTTTTATGAGAAATTAAGCAATTTTTCTAGATTTGAAATTATTTTATGTGTATAAAATTAATCAATTTTATTTTTACTGTTTCATAGGTATGCATATTTACTTGTAACTTTATTATTTATCAGTATTTTTATGTGTGTGTATCATGCTATGTATGTGGGTATGCTTGCCTGCACATGTCTGTGTGTTTAGAGGTGTACATTGGATGTCTACTTCTATAAATTAAACCTTATATTCTTTATATAGAGTCTCTCATTTGAAACTGGAGCTTGCTGTTTCAGCTAGACTAATTAGCCAGTGGTCCCCATGATCTGCCTGTGTTTGATCCCTAAGTGCAGGGCTATGCCTAGCTTTTAGTTGGGTGTTGGGAGCTGACCTCAGGTCTTCATGTTTAAACAGTAAAAAGAAATTATATACTCAGTTATCTCCTTACAAAATAGCTGTCTTTTTATATTATAAATTAAACATTCTGAAATCTCAAATAATTTACCACCATTGAAATATTACCTAAAATAGTCTTACATGTAGATGTTTCAAATTTCATTCTTCTCAAAGTTGTTTTCTGTTTGTATAGCACTTATTTCTTGCAGACTGCAAGTATGTTTGCAATGTGTACACTGAAAATGAAGAATAATTTCTTATGAAGTAATCTTCATTGAAATTATGCAAAATTATCCCCCCTGATTTTGTCAGGGACTCAAGGGTCCACATCCTTGGAGCTTGCACCTTAACAGTGACAGTGCCAAAAGAGAGGTCTGCCTCAGCTTACTGTTTCCCGTAATCAGGACCAATGAGTGGAGTGATGGAAACGCAATTATACCAACAGGGCAAAAATATTTGAAAACATTTTTTTCTTCAAACTCATAGCCCCAAAGTTGTGCAAAAAGAGATAAAGTAAAAATGTCATACAGCAGGAGGAAGGCAACCACAGTTTTCAAGGCTTGGATGTGAGCTGTGGTGCTGACATCTCGGGAGCTTTTGGTAATGTGCTTTATCTTCCTCAGATGTTTCCATAGGGAGAAGATGAGCAGAAAAAACATTGTCATGGACACAGTGAAGGGTATTAATGTTAACGTAGTATTTGTTAATACAAGATGCCTGGAAGTGTGTGCAAAATTCTTTAATTTGTAGCTGTAAGATACGTTTTCTTTGAACTCATCCATCCACATATCTATGATTTTGTTTGTCACCAAAATGTCTACAAACAAGAGGAACAGAGACACCAGAAATGCCACTAAAACCACCTTTGTAAATCTCCACTGTAAGTAGAGAAAAATAGAGTTAGAAAAATTGGCTATCTTGAGAAAATAAAGGATGCTGAGGATGGTGGCCAACCAGATGCTAAAATGGTTAGAAATTAACCAGATAAGATTAGTCTGTCTTATTGTTTGCATAGCCACATCTAAGTCTGGGTACATTGAGAATATTGATACCATTATGTACAGTGACCACAGCACAGTGATCCTGGAGATGGCTAGAGCAGTAAGGATCTGATCCACTGCAGAGATCTTTCTTCTCTTGACCCAGTCCATGATGTTCCCCAGCACTATGAATCCATTCCCAAAATTCCCAGTTATGAACTCCACATTGAGTATTGTTGCAGATATCACTTGTACAGCAGCAACCATTGTCTGTAAGAGGATGTTCTGGTTCCTAAAGTCAATGAAGAATAGATATTAATGCAATCATTTTAAATGCTAGGTCTCTACAATTTTAAAAAATATAAGCATATTCTCTCATTTTAGTTTTAATATGAAATAATAAACAAACAGGTTCAGCTGACTTCATGAAAGCATTGCAATTTCTGAATCAGGTTGATTTCCATCCAGATGTTTTGTTCCATTGCAGCCCAATGTCTTTTTAACTGATGATAAAGGACATGCTGAAGTTTCATATGCTAGCATGCAAATTCATATAAATTTATTTGCATTATCTACATGGATTTGCCTTTTGTATTTGAATCTCATAACTCAAGTTCTAGAGAAGGACCATTAGAAAAATCTCTAAGTCATGCATGAGGAAACCGGAATCAAAACCAGAATAAGTTATTCTTAAGTAATGATGGTATTTCAACACTTCAAATTAGGAATCCAGAGAGACATATGCTCATATTATCCAAACCATGAGTTATCTAATTAACTTGATATAGATCATTAGTCCTTGAATATTTAGTAATGAGAATAAGTACTTCATGAATTATTCTGGCAACACACACACATACACACATTATATTTATTGCTAACTAAATAATTTTTCACTTCAATATGACAGATTTTACATTTAATCAACATTTATTATTCATGTATCTCATTCTTAGTATCAAGATAGCCATGATGTTTAAAAATAGTCCCAAATAAACAAAAGGGTACTAAATATGGTGATTCAATAAACTTAGGAAAATTTTTCTCTTGCATATGAAAACTAGTACAAATCTATCTGACACCTCTGAAGCAGTCACTAGGGTGAGGGGGCTCAGGCATGTAGTAACCTGTTCTTCACCCAATAGGGCAAATTCCTTGTGAGCATCAAGGACTTTGAGATTTTTGTCTACCTCTCTTTACATCCCACCATTATTGGGTCTATAATCAACTAACAACTGATGCCATACTCTCTGCTTGAGACATAGAATAAACAGCAAAATGCCACTGTTCTGTAACAGCTGAAGAGAAAACAAGTAATGAAACAATTCAGGAAAGCTACCAATCAAAACAGAAAAGATGAACCATCAACTTCTTGTGATGTCAGAAAAGGATCTAGAGTATTGTCATGTGTGAAGTTCACACACTTTGTGATCTCTGCAGGAACAATGAACAAAGTCAACATGAACTGTTTGGGAAGTGAGGTAGGCCAGTATGACATATATTTTGGAAATTTCAGAAGCATAGCTACAGTACCATCTTAGAAACTGAAAAGCCCCCTGGCTTGGCTTCTTCCATGTAAGAAAGAAGGAAGGCAAAATAGACAAAGAAAAATATAAGTAAGTGTGGATGTGTGATTGTACAGAAGTAGCAAAGAAACAAACTTGCAAATCCAGGGGGCTGTGAGTAGTATAACTGTACCAGTTCCTGTACCTTACAATAGGTTGAACACACCTTACATTCTACCTAGACAACAGCTCCTTGAGAAAGATGTCCTTCCAGACAGGGTGAGAATGACATCAACACTTCATCCCAAAAGCAAAGTGACAAAAAGTTCTTCAGAGATTATTTGGTCTTTACTCATTTCCTTGTACTTTCTAGTTTACACATATTTAGAAAGTACTGCATTTCATCTTAATGTTGCCATTCACATTTCATAAGCTGACAATGATGAGTTTATGTAATTCAAAGCTTTTAGATCTTTTTCTACTTAGATCATTGCATCTGTAAAAATAATGTAATAATAATCTCAAACTCACACATTTTCAGTACTTACATGGGGCAATATAAATACATGGTTATCATCATTCATTTAATATGAACCCAGATGACCTAATTTAATGGGGGGTGTGAAATGGACACACTTCCTAAAATTTTTCAATTATTTTCCTTTGATGATAGTAGTTGATGAGAATAGGTTGTGACCTGCTCTGCATTACTCCTGGTAGAACAGAATTTTTGGCATGTGCCTTACCCTAAGTTACTTGACTATACAATGTATCAGTTTATTTCTGGTAATCCTGAAGCAGAATGACTGAAACTTTTGTGCAAGCAAGCAACCACTTTTCTTTTCAGCAATGTAACATAAAATGAAGAATAATTACATTAATAAAAAGTTATCACTTTTGAACTTATCAAATGAAATCAGAAAGATATGAGTGGATGGGTATATCAGAATTATCTCAGGCAAAGTGTGCCTATGAGCCTATCAAACACACTTGATTAAGGACTGACATAAATTCAATAAGTTAAAAGAGAAGGAAAGCCAAAGCCCTGGGAAATACAGAGGACCAGAGGGTTGGAATACTGAACTGAATTCAAGAACAAGGACACTGCATGTTTTGACATGGGTCATGGGAGAAGAGATGACCACACCCTGCTGGGTTAGTGCAGGCCACTTTCTCATCAAAAGAAGAGTACCTTATGCCTGAGAATTAAATTGGGTGAAAGCTTCTTTTAATTATGAGAGCTAGAGAACTTGAGACAGTTTTATGCTTATAAACCCAGCTACTATTACAGATCACAGGTACACTTGAGTCACACAGGGAGTAAGCAAATTGACACTAGCCGATGAAAGTCCTCTTATCCCATGAACATCCTCTGTTCCCTTAGTTAACACCTTGTGTGATCTAGATTATCCATCTGTTTGAATTAGACTAGAAATATTTTTATAAGCATCAGAACTTACTTTTCTAAATGATGATACAAGTACTTATGTATGAAAGACTTGAATTCAAGCTTATAGGCTTATGGGTGGTGATTGTACCATGAAGGCTCTAACCTAATTAATGAATCAATCCTCTGATAGATTCATAAATGAATACATAATTAGAAAGTGAGATGATGGGAGCATGCATTCATATATCTTGTCTCCAGTTCCTTTCTGTCTCTTTCTACTTCCTGGTTGCTAAGAAGAAAGGGAACCCTCTTGCCAAGTATTCTTGATACCTTGATAGTCTGCCTTACTTTGGGACCAAAGCAATGGAACCAGTCAACCATAGACAAGCCTCTCTCTGAATCCATGAGCCAAAAGAAATATTTCTTTAAGTTGTCTATATCTCAGTGGCCACCAATCTGGAAGAGGGAGCAGAAGGAACATAAGTGCAAGAGACACTGGACAACTATAAGTAATCATCCAGATCTAGCAAGGCAACTACTCATATGAACTCAAAGCACATTCAAAACCTGTGCAAGCTCAAGTCAGATCAAATCCCATCAGAGAGAGACCAGGTAGGCACACAATCCTACTCTTAGACATAGAGCAATGGAAATTGTTAACTTCTGGGGGAGAGAAAAATTATTTTCTCTAATATAGCCCCTGATAATTTGATCACTCTCCAGTGGAAGACCATACACCCAAGAATGTTTGGGCAGCATAAATAGGTCTTTATGAGTTTGGGAGGGAAAAAAGGACACAAAGGTGGGTGGGTAGGTAAGGGGGTTAAATCTGGGAAGAATTAGATTATGGGGTATGAAAGTGATCAGAACACCTTGTATGAAATTCAAAACTCTCAAATAATTTAATAAGAAATGAAAACTAAAAATAGATTAAAATATTTCATCTGAAATAATACACATATGCATTTAGCATTTTCTTCTTATATGTTGCTAAAATAACTTATTTTTATCATTATTTATACTTTCCTTTGATATTTAAGTTCTCTCCACAATTTTCATGTAGCTGCTTCAGAGATTACTTCTAATAATACTTTCCTTAGAATTGGAAGAACCAATCTTTTACTCTGACAGTGTCAACATGTATACATGTGTGCAGGTATCCAAAGAAGTCAGAGACAATAGGTACACTTGCAGCTTGAATTACAGGCAATTGTGAGCTGTCTAATGTGCTGAAAACATGAGCAGTACATGATATTAACTATTGAGCCATCTCTCCCACCTTTGACTAATAATTGTGACAAATACTTGTTCATGTGTCTAACATTTATCTTCATAATTGTTTTTTTGATTATGTCATGTTCTTTTTTCAAATTAGACAATGACTCTGTCAACTTTATCATCCTCTTGAATGAACCAACTTTTCCATTGGGTATTATGCAGATATTTTTGTTTTATTGCTAAGCATTATTAAAGAATATTATAATCAATTAAAATTTCATATGTTTGATGGTATAGTTAATTTTATTTAGAACTTTAAATGTAATCTAATTTAGGTAATAAGATCACATTTTTGGTGACTTATACAGAGCTAAATTTTGCATATTTTCTCTTAATATTTATTATTTCATTTCTTCAATATTACCCCTTACCCTAAGTTTTCCTCTGTGTGTTAGTTTGTTTAAATTTCTGTGGCATGAATACATTCATATAATCTTGAAAATCAAGCTTTACTTCCTCGCAGTTCAAGAGGCTATGCATGAAAATCAAGAGGTCGGCAAATTTGGACTCTGATGAGGCTTCTCTTAGTAGCTGGTAGAAGGACACACAGACTTCTGAGGCCTCTCCTCTTTCAGGAGGACTGGTCTTTTATGATCAGAGCCTTGATTTATAACCTCATTTAATTTTACTGATATTCTTTAAATAGTTACCATCAAATACACTCTCACTGTGGGTTAAGACGTCAGCATTTGGAAACAAATCAGTCCATTACAGTCTTTGTAAAGCAGTCCCATTACTAGATATTGTAGTGAAAATGTATGTGTAGAAAATTATACAGGTCACTTTAAATACATATTTTAATGACTTCTTGGAGAATTTCATACATTGTATTCCAAGCATATTCACTCGCTCACCCATGTCCTGCAAGACCCACTCTCTACTCCATACCCAACTTTGTGTCCTCTTTTACTTTGAACCCATAGAGTCTCATTAGTGTTGCTTGTATACTCCTAAGTGTGTGGCCATCACTGAAGCACATTCAGCCCACCAGGGGACACAGCTTAAAGAAATCTACCTCCCTGTATTCCAATGCTATCAATCACCAATACTTGTACCCATCACCTAAAAATAGTAGTAATTAATGGAACAACTAAAGACAGGTTTTGAATTAGGAGGCTAAGGATATGATGGCATGCATTTCTTTTTTGAATTGAAAAAATATTTTCACATAATATATTCTGATCGTGGTTCCCCGTCTCCAGCTTCTCCCAGATCCTTCCTACCACCTCCCCACCAACCCAACTCCATGCTTGAACATTTAATAGTAAAATGCAAATATTTTCTAGACTATGATTTTTAGAAAAAAAAATTTCTGTGATTGAATTTGGTAATTTTACTTTGGGCATTATTTACTATTTGTAAGTAAGTTCTTATTTTTCTTTGCTTCTTTTATTTACAAGTTTCACACATACAAAGATCTAATCGAGTATATGTGTATTAGTAAGTACATCACTGTTTATGTATAATAGACAAGTGTCATTGTTTTCATTAGAAATGAGAGAAGTATGCTGGGAGAAAGCGAATCAAATTTCCCTAGGATGAGTCCATTACTGATTGTTCAATGCAGGGTGGTCAGTCCTAAAACCATAAACACACAAAAGACAAAGTGGACTCAGCAGGTTGTATTTCTACATACTTGTAAACACACTCATGTGAGTGCATGTGTGGACACACACACACACACACACACACACACACACATCAAATATAATCAAAGACAAAGAGGCTATCAACTTGAGGGAGGAGGGACTGGATGAAGGAAAGGAAAGGAGTAAAGTAATGTAATTTTTTCATTGAAAGGTTTTTAAAATTTTTTAATAGAAATATGATAGCATTTTACGAAATAACACATTTTTATACTTTTAATGGATTTTATCAAATGAGGAGCTAATAATTCAGTGTGAAGAGAGTTTCAATCCTTTTATCTGAAACCTAAAAATATTATTATACCTGCTAGTAAAAAGAACTAAGAAATGCTCTGCTGTGGAATGTTCTGTATGGCAAATGTGTTGCTAATAAAACACTGATTGGCAGTGGCTAGGCAGGAAGTATAGGCGGAGCTAACAGAGAGAATTAAAAGAACAGGAAGGCGGAGGGAGTCACTGTCTGCCAGCCACCGCCAGGACAAGCAGCATGTAAAGATGCCGGTAAGCCACAAGCCATGTGGCAAGGTATAGATTTATAGAAATGGATTGATATAAGATATAAGGACAGTTAGCAAGAAGCCTGCCACTGCCATACAGTTTGTAAGCAATGTAAGTCTCTGTGTTTACTTGGTTGGGTCTGAGCGGCTGTGGGACTGGCAGGTGAAAGAGATTTATCCTGACCGTGGGCCAGGCAGGAAAACTCTAGCCACAATGCTCCATTTACTGAGGGGCCAGTTATTAGCACAGTTATAGAACATTTGGAAAGTTCCAGCCATTTCATTAAATAGCCAACAACTCCCCCCAAAAAAACTAAAATTATAAATAATTAGACAAAGAAATCATTATATGTAGATCATATGACTTTCTTTTTTTTTCTTTTTTCTTTTTTTTTTTTTTTCAGGACAGGGTTCCTCTGTGTAATAGCCCCACTGTCCTGGAACTCACTCGGTAGACCAGGCTGGCCTTAAACTCACAGAGTTCTACCTGTCTCTGCCTCTCTAGTGCTGGGATTAAAGTCCTGTGCCACCATCACCCATAGTTACTTTATAATTACAAAAGACAAATGGCTGAGATTAGCACACAAAGTTCATGTAACATTTTATTAAAGCATTTTGACTTTCTATTCAGCAAACACAATCACAGTATATCCCACTATATATTAACCAGGACTTCCTATTCAGTAAACACAATTATTGTATATCCCTCTATACATTAACCATGTGCCAAAAATGAACATCTAAGGCCACCAGCTTCTTTGCTTGAAAAATATTACATAAGTGGCAAAAATGTACAAAATATCAGTTATCTGACATGAGAATAACACCCTGTGTTGTGTGGTTATCTACAAACAATTCCAGCTTCTGTTCTATAATGTCTTGTTTGCATTAAAAAGACTTCAGGGACCAGAAAAATTAAGTTCAACACACATTTTATTCATTATTTAGTAGATGAATGATCTAGCTTATACAAAATAAAATCAATATTTAAACACAACCCATCAGTCTAAGAACTTTCTTTAGAAAAGTAAGACAGAAACAAAATATTCTTCAACTTATAGACTTACCAGATTGTATTATACTGAAGACTCATCAGCCCTGAGCACAGGTTACAGGACAATGTTTCTACCTGTTTCATTCACTTTATGTAATTTTCCATTACATTTCTATTTCTACCAAAAATTAATGTGTTAATCACTTATCCAGATCAAAAATGTAAATTTCCTTATTACATAAGTAGCTTAGAAGTTATACAAAATTTTGTTCAGATAACAAACAAGTTGACCATCATAATAAAATCCTGGTACCTGATGACATAAAGTAAACAAAGACACCCACACCTTTGTATGATATCCAATGAGTGAACTGTCACCTGACAAACTTTCCTGTTCTTGAACATTGCTGGTAGAAATGTAAACTTGTATAGCCACTATGGAAATGAATATGGCATTTTCTAAGAAAATTCGGACTCAATCTACTTCAAGACCCAACTATACTACTATTGGGATATACCCAAAAAATGCTCCATCCTTCCACAAGAACACTTGCTCAACTATACTCATTGTGGCTTTACTTATAGTAGCCAGAAACTGGAAAAAACATAGCTGTCCCTCAGCTGAAGTATAGATAAAGAAAATGTGGTACATTTACACAATGATGTAGTACTCAGCTGTTTTTTTAATGACATCATGAAATTTTCAGGCAAATGGATGGACCTAGGAAAATAATCATCCTTAATTAGATAACCCAGACCCAGAAAGATAAATATGGTTTATTCTCACTTATAAGTGGATATTAGCTATTAAGTCAATGGGAACCAAGCTACAAACCACAGACCCAGAAAGGTTAGGTAAAGTGATGGGCTATAGAAGCATGAACCTCTCTGGGAAGTGGAATTAGAATATATTCTGCAGGTGAACTGAGAGCAGGTTGGGACAGGAGCTGGAGGGATCAGGTTGGAGAGTAGGAAGAGATGGATGGATAGTGTTCGAGGACAGCTGGAATTGGGGGACACTTGGGATGGTATGGAAACCTAGTTCAGTGGAAACTTCCTGTAATCTAAGAGGGTGATCCTAGTAATGGAACATATCAAGTCATCTTTTGTAGGCAGGACAGTCTCCCAGTGGTGAGATTGGGTTATATTTTGGTTGAGTTGTTGACTGAGAGAGTTCCATGGAGATCCCTAAGCAACCCAAACTGTTGCTATGACAGAGGGTCACTCTCTGAAAATTGACAGCAGGGTCCCATTGTCAAGGACAGCATCCACACA
>CABHPQ010148703.1:0-12500 GCA_902168405.1 Peromyscus aztecus | reverse complement strand
TTGTATTTAAGGTGACTGACCATTAACTGGCATTTCTTAATCATCCTTAACAGGTTACAATAAGTTAGTAATTTCCCTAAGACCAGGAATATATGTTCCATCTCTGTTAGGTTTAGCCTTAAAAATGATTTTGATTTGATGTTCTTCTAGTATCAAAATAAAACTTTTAAACATAGGTATAGTCCACAGAGAGACTGGCAACTTTACTGATCCTTTTGTAGTGGACCATGAATGAAAATGGACACAGGGAAGAAACCAAAATACACATTCTGAGGGATAAAAGATCAAAAGTTTATTGCCAAGATTGTCTCCCAGGAAAGCAAGGAAAACTGACAGGAGAAACATTTCCAGGGTTAAATAGGAATGAGAGAAATCAGACTTGTGAACTGGGGTGAGACATGTGAGCAGGGATTGAGGGAGCTAGCATTGACCTTGACAAGTTAATAGGCACCACTGTCATCTGTTAATAGATTGGCCACAAGTTCCTTTTGTCAGAGATAAGAATGACTACTTTTTTTTTAGCAAGCAGGAAGTTTTTTCAAGCCCCCGAGGGAATCCTGGCTTTGTCTAAAAGCCTGACTTTGGGAAAGGAACTTTCTTGGGGGACCAGACACATCATTATATAATATTGAATTTTTTTTAGTAAGACTTAACTTATCCAAATTGCTAAAGCTTAAAGTGAGCAAAGAGGAAGCTAGACAAGTATTACTGTGAACCTGAGTAGATCTTAGGAATTTATAAATCTTGATAATCAAATATACCTTATTATCAAACATGTTACTTATCTAAATCTTTCTAGCAGCTTGGTGTTAAACAATAAAAACATTCATGGTTAGACATATATCTTAAATCAGCTTTTGTTAATCTGAATAGACTTTGGTAATCTTAAAAGTTTTCCACCATACATAGTATATTCTAAACCATACTTGAATACATATACGGTATGTTGTAGCAAATATAAGCTTAAATTTTTATCTTCATATAGAAATCTATAATAATCACTGTCATTTCTCCTGTTATTCCCAGATATCAGGGACCCCCCAAAAGGCCACCATGGAGACCAGATACCATATGTAAAAGCAAAGAGCCTTTATTTCAAGCTCCGAGCTTGGACTCTCTGTCTGTCCAAGACAGCAGTGTGAGCAGAGAGCCCTAACCCAGACAAGGTGGGGGTTTATCATAGCAGAGGTTGGGGTGAGGGGATTTACAAGGATCAGGACGCTGTTTGGCTGACATTTGTCTAGGGGTATATGTTTGGAATGTCAGGTATTTCCTCTTAGATGCAGGCCACACTGGGTGGCGTCAGCTCATAGCTTTTTCTGGATCCGGGTGTTACCTGCCAGTAAGCCTGTCACAGAAGCTGTGTCTAGGTCCCTAACCCTGTCATGGCAGTTGTGTGTGTTAGGATTCTGCTGCCATTCCAGCTGCATGATTGCACATGCGCAGTTCAGGTGCTAAGTAAGGGGACTTGTGTCTGATGTCATCAGTGCACGCGTGATTACATACATGTGGCATGGTCATGCAATCTGCACATGTGTGGCATAGCTCCATAAGCCCACTTGTGCCTTAAAAAGCCAGACACAGACTCCCCCTCTTCCATTCTCTGTTCTCTCCTGCCCCCACCATCTCTATCTCTCTTTCTTTCTCTCTGTTCTCTGTACGTGCTTCTTCCCCAGGCCTGGTTCTTTTGTCCCCCCCATTCTCCTAATAAACCTCTGATACTGGGTTTTGTCGTGGCTCATGCCTCATGACCTTTCTGAGTGGTAACCAGTGTCGCTTATCTTTTTTTTTTTTTTAAACAACAGTGTGGTCAAGCTGTTTTGGCCGTCCCTCCTCCCTTAGTGTAAAAGGAGATACAACAAAAAGCAGAGAGCTCATTAGGGCTAAGACATTTTATATTTTCTGCTTTATGCCATGTGGTCCTCCTAAGATGGTGAAGTTATGTGGCATGGACTCTAACCTTAGTAAAGATGATTGCCAGCTATATGGCTGCCTACATTCTGATGAGGTTACCAGTCAAGGTGGGGGAGAGCCACGTGATGGCTATTTAAAGCATGTTTTCCTATACAAGAGTTGAATCTCAGTTACAAATTCAGTATATTCGAGATAAGAGTTTAATCACATACATAGGATGTTGTTGTAAATTAAAATTCCTATGTATAGGTTTTAACTATAATAAGCCTTTTGCTATAAATTTAAAGTCAAATTTTATTACAGATTTTAGATTCTTTAACCACACCCACTGAATTTACAAATCTATCCTGAGATAAAGACTATTTATATAATAGTCTTAAATTGTTTTTTGAGAAAAAAGCCCAGAGAAATCATAGGGATAAAAGATTTAAGAGTGGGCAATTGTAGAACCTTAGAGATAAGAGAATTTGGGATCATTTGCTTGTGCAATGACAGAAATTGTTATAATCTGTGAGAACTTGGAACTCAAGTTTGCCATTTTTGGCCAGAAAGCTATACTAGGGCCAAGCTATTTTCAGGAGGACAGGGAGGCATGAAGAAAAGGAGGCATGAAGAAAATCTGAGTCTGAGACAGGAATTGATTCCAAGGAGAAAAGGACAGAGAGTTACACAAAGAACTCTTTCATAGGGAGGGCTAGGCAGCTCAGAGACAGAGAACAGTGTAGCCATAAGGGACAAGGAGGAACAAGCAGGATCTCCACCTGAAGGAGGGTTCCAATGTTACAGAAGCCAGAAGATTATAGAGAAGCTGTGGGAATTAGCAGGCAGTTCTTGGGGGAGAAAGGGAAACCTCTCACAATGTATGGGCCCAGTAGCGCATGAGGAGAGAGAGCTGGTAGCAACCTGGATCATGTAGGCAGATGGGGAGGTGAGGAAGTCACTGAAAGGTGCTGAGAATAGCCATGAGGGAGCAGAAGTATTAAGAGTCTTAGTAACAACAATTCCAATCAGGGGCATCCTCAAGCAGACTGAGAGGCTTCTCACAGAGAAATATCCCAATGTACAGAGGAGAGGTACCACTTTTCAAGTGATGGGGACTTGGTAGGGTTAGAGGAGGGTTTCATAGTGAAAGCAGACAAAGAATGGAGCTCAGTGGAGCTCACTATTGACCCTTGCCTAGTAGGAAGGGAGAGACAAGTGGCTAGAACAGGTAGAGAAGAAAACAGCTGGAGAAGTGCAGGTGTCTTAATAAGTAGAATTGCCCAGGTGGTGAGTCCCCCACATGCACTGCAAGGGGTAGGCCACGTGGTGGGCAGGCCAAAAATGGTATGAAAGGGAGATGACCTTGTTTCAGACAGCTGAAAAAGAGCATAGGAGGGAAGTGCCCCCATGGTGGGTGACCCCAAGGGGCATAGCAGAGAGAGGGGACACTTACTGTACAGGGATGAGATGGATGGTTAGATGAAGTGAGGGAAGAATCGGCTGAACAGGGGGACTTTAGAATCAAATATGGTGGGTGGCAAATTGCAGCAGAAGCAGATGATCCATACACACCTTAGGAGAGTCAGATCAGCAGCTTGGTTCAGAGAGGCAGAGTTCTTTGGGGAGGGAACTCATTTACACCACTCCTGGATTTCAGCACTGTTACACCTTGTCTGTTGTGCCAAGAGGAAGGAGAGAGAAAGATGGGCTCATGTAACAGCAAAGTCTTTATCAAATCACCACATAATTGGGGTCGCTGATCCATCAGGGCTGCAGGACAAGGACTCGGGAGCCTTGCTTTTCCTGGCAGCCCTGAGCAGGGGCAGAAGAGGGCTTTATAAGCATTAAAACCATAGACATTTGTTGCTAAGTTACAGTTACAATTTTCACCAATTAGGAGTCAATGATTAGGGATTTCCCATGTATGCACGATCATTGTCTACTGACACAAAAAGCAAGCTTTCCAGCCAAACCATTAAGATTCATTTGTTCTTTCTGCTGTTAGGAACAGCCGTAATGTACTAGAGAAAGAAGGGGCGTCATAGACAGTTTCTATTGTCCTAGGGAGAAGTTGGTCAACTATTGGGAATTCCCCAGCTCCCCTAGGGCTTGGAAACATGAAATTTATTTCACTCTACAGGTAACACGGAGTCTGAAGTCAAAATGGCAGTACTCAGGACTGCTTTTGCCTGCTCTCTTAAGCACCAGATGAATGAAAAAAAGAAATAAAAAGAAAGAAAAGGACATGACTATGTGGCTAGAGTTTTCCTGCCTGGCCCACGGTCAGGATAAATCTCTTTCACCTGCCAGTTCCACAGCCACTCAGACCCAACCAAGTAAACACAGAGACGTATATTGCTTACAAACTGTATGGCCGTGGCAGGCTTCTTGCTAACTGTCCTTATAGCTTAAATTAATCCATTTCCATAAATCTATACCTTGCCCCATGGTTCGTGGCTTACCAGCATCTTTACATGCTGCTTGTCCTGGTGGTGGCTGGCAGAGAGTCCCTCCACCTTCCTGTTCTTTTTATTCTCTCTGTTAGTCCAGCCTATACTTCCTGCCTAGCCACAGGCCAATCAGTGTTTTATTAGCAACACATTTGCCATACAGAACATCCCACAGCATGACTACTCCTAGGTGTAGTGGAGGAGAATATTTATTATAAATATGTGAGAGAGCATAGTCAGAGGCAGGGACATCTGAGAGAGTCCAGAGTGGACATAACCAGACTGACCTGGGCCATGTGTGGAGGAGGAGAGGGTAAGGAAGAGAGAAGAAAGGAACCAGTTGGCCACAGGTCCAAAAGAAGGGTGGATGACTGAAATGTCTGGATTATATAAAGAAGAGCCTCTGGGGGAGGGGCAGAACAGCCTCAGGGCTGGAGAGTTCTGGGTAGGGGTTGGGGGAATGCCAGCCATACCCTGTAACAGTTAGGGACCCAGGGATGCTGGGAGAACCTGGAGGCCAAGTCCAGCTTTGATATGTTAAGTAGGTGCCTCAGCTGTTTGTTCCATGTTTGAAACTTAACAATACAATACTCTTACCTGTTTCTCACGCCTGAGTATTTGACTGTGCTCTTTAAGTTACTTTCTGGCAACTCTAGGTTAATTCTATAAAAATGTAACAGTTGAAATAGAGCAGGTCATCAGCTTATTAAATAATGTGGCTGCTAAGGCAGTAGCTTATAGAAACAATCTCTTACTGATAAAGAGCCTACAAAAATTATGTTTCTATTCAATGAAATACAGGTAAATTGTTTGTCCCACATTGTTAATAATTGGCATGTTACCAAGGATCTATTTTCCAAAAGATCCTTTTCTCAAATTTTTATAAAAATACTTAATGGATATTGTCTAAAGTTACATGTTAAAATTCTGAGCCAGGTGTGGTGGGGGCACACCTTTATTCCAGCACTCAGCAGGAAGAGGCAGGTGGATCTCTCTGAGTTCAAGGTCAACCTGGTCTACAAAGTAAGTTTCAGGACAGCCAGAGGTGCACAGAGAACCCTGTCTTGAAACAAAAACCCTACAAAGATTTGCTTTAATGGTTTTATAGATGGCTCTTGAAAAGGACAAAAGCATGTTTACACACAAATTCCAC
Organism: Peromyscus aztecus; assembly: GCA_902168405.1. Classification (NCBI taxonomy): domain Eukaryota; kingdom Metazoa; phylum Chordata; class Mammalia; order Rodentia; family Cricetidae; genus Peromyscus; species Peromyscus aztecus. The sequence continues at coordinate 7,001 of CABHPQ010148703.1, read as the reverse complement.
ATGCTCCAAATAAAAGATTGTACCCACCCACTCTGGGTTATAACAGCTCAAAAGTCTAACCTTGCTGTAATCAATCAGCTTTATTAGATGTTTCTCAGCCATTGAATGTCTTTGTTTTTTGTTAGTTTGCTTTTGGATTTTTGGTTTTACAAGACAGGGGTTTGAAGCACGATCCTAATTAGTCTTATCAGTGAAAACCAGGAGTCAGATACCAGGGTGAAAGCTTAAAGATCAGAGAAGCAGAGCAGCAGCCACTAGACATTTCTTTCCTTTAAGATGCCTCTCACCTAAAAGGGCAGAGATCCCGTTTCCACCCCACCTTATCACTTCCTATCTCCTGTCTGTATAGACCTCCAGACCTCTATGGTTAACTAGTGGCTAGCTTCACCTTCTGATTTCCAGGCAAGCTTTATTTGTCAGAATACAAACAAAATATCACCCAGCATTTTTCCTTTTTGTCTAAATAAAAAGTGAAGGTTTTAACTAGCATAGGAAAGCTATATACAATAAGCATAATAACTATACACATTGTACATATATTATACATTATAATATATATGTAATAATTACATTAACAATGTCTAGTCCATTAGCCTTTGACAAAATCAGAAGAAATACTTCATTATCTGTCCTATCTTGGTAAGTCCAAAGTGTTGTTCCTAATTTGGTTTCTATCCTAACTTACATTACCAACTCAACACTATCTTTTTATGTCTCTCAACCTTATACACTTTATACCCCTTTTGTGAGTGTCTTTTCTGACTTTGTTAAAAAGGAAAACTATAACTATAACTATCTAGTCTTCATCTCCATCAGAGACCTGGGAAGGATATAATATTACCCGAATAAACAGGAAGTATAGAGCAAACAACTTCCAAAAATAAGAATGACAGAAAAAGCTAGCTGCCTGGACAGTAACCCAAAGGTCCTCTGCAATGTTGGGGCATCCAACATTGGCCAGAGGATTCTGAGAGGTAGGAAGTGACTGTGGCTGCTCCTCTGATTCTCTGATATTTCAGCTTTCACCTCAATATCTGAGTCCTAGTTTTTATTGATAAGACTAATTAGGATCAGGCTTCATTGGGGTGAGTAATTTACTAATCATTCTAGTCTTGGATTTCTAACATTGTTATGAGGACTTAGGATTGTATTGGGTAAATTAATTTCATTTACCAATTCCTTTATGGCCTCATGAACTGAAATTGTTATTTCCAGTGCAATTTCAGCAAAATCAAAATGTTTAATGTTTCATCATGCACTAACATCTATTTAAAACTATATAGAAGGAGAGATGGCATTGGACTGTCTTTTTTCACATCAATAACATATCACCTCTCCCTCCCTGTTTCATATCATGGTTAGAAATGATCTCAATCATCTGTCTCTTTCATAAAATATCACATTGGTGAACTATTTTGATGGCATTGTTAGTTGGGCCATGTAAGCAGGAGGTAGCAACCACTTTGAACTCATTGGTAACACATATGCTCATCAGAAAATGGAACATAAATCTAATTGAAATTCAAGGGCCTTCTATCTCATTGATATTCTTAGGAGTTCAGTGGTGTGTGGCATGTACAGATATTCCTTTTAAGGTGACTGACAAGTTAGCACATGACCCCTGCCACCACCAAGAAAGAAGCACTATGTTTAGTGTGCCTGTTTAGAATCTGGAGACAGCACATTTCTCTCATGGGTGTGTTATTATGGCCCTTATACCAAGTGACTTGGAAAGCTGTGAGCTTCCTGTGGGTCCTGTAAGAGGAGAAGGCTCTTCAACAGGTCCAGGCTGCTGTGCAGTCTTCTCTACCATCTGTACCAGCTGACTGGATGGTTTGTGAACTGTCAGTGGCAGATAGGGATTCTCTTAGGAGCCTTTGCTGGTCTCTTGTAGTGATGTCAAAGAAGAGAGCTTTTGGACCTTGGAGTGAGGATCTACCACCACCATCTGCAAACATCTATTCTCTTTTTCAGAGAGAGCTATTGGCCTGCTGTTGGGTCTTAGTGGAGACTGAACATTTGACAATGGGCCATCATATCACTATGCAATGCAAGCTGCCTGCCCATCATGAGTTGGGTGTTATCTGACTCACCAGATCATAAATTGGGATGATCACATTAGGAATCTATGTTCAAATGGAAGTGATATATTTGTGATTTGGCTAATCATATCCTGAAAGCACCAGCAAGTTACATGAAGAAGTTGCACAAATACCTAAGGTTTCTACTTCCATTACAATTCCCTCTGCTGCCAAGTATTTACCTGTAGACTCGGGACGTAGATGGGGCCTGACAGGACTGGGGCCAGAGGGAGGGGCTAGAATGTTGGGGTGCTGGTGTGGGTGCAGAGACGGAGACTGGTAGGGTGGGGTCAGAGGCTTGGGGTGGGGACAGAGGCTAGGTGTGGTTAGAGATTTGGATGGGGTTTGAAGTTTGGGGAAAGTTGGGAGGATATGGATAAAGCTGAGTGGAGCACTCATCAAAGTGGGTGGAGCTAGTGCTTGCAGGGTCAAGTTGGGTGGAGCCAAATCCAAGGAGGTTCCAGAAGTGGGCAGGGCAGAGGCTGGGACAGAGCAAGAAATGGGAAGCACAAGTGCAGGGGTGGGTTTAACCAAGACAGGTGTGCTGGGTGTGATAAATGTGGTCAAGTCTGTCAGTGCAGGCCAACCCTGACATGCTAGAGCTTCACACAAGCAACACTGTGCATTCACAACACCTCTGCTGCGCATGACACCGACAAACCCAAGCGGCCGTGAAGACTTCTCCAAACACACATGCAAAGACGGCAGGCATACTGACATGCATCACACATGGCCCACACACGTAAACATATCAGTCACTCTCAGATACATACCACAGACACACACTCCCATAGTTCTCAGAATACATAGTCAGGGTCAGCAAGATGGAGCAGTCAATTATGTGGCTCCTGCCAACCCTACTCATCTATGCTTGCTTCCCATATGATGGAAGGAGAAAATCATAGCTGAGCTTTCTCTGTTCCTCCAGCCAGCTCCCAAATAAAGATATAGTGACTTCTTGTTAATTATGAATGCTTGGCCTTTAGCTTAGACCTGTCCCTCTAGCACATAATTTAATTTAAACTGTTTTATTTTGTGTACATTTTGACTCGGGGCTTTTTACATTTCTTCCCTTCTGTATGTCCTGCTTCTCTGCTTCCTCCATATCTGGCTGGCTAGTGGGGTCCTGAAATCTCCCTCTGTCTCTCTTCTATGCCTCTTTCTCCCCCAGCCTAGATTCCTTTTCATATATTCTCTCTCTGCCTGGAAGTCCTGCCTATACCTTCTTCCTAGTTATTGGTTGCTTAGCTTTTTATTAGGCCAATCAGGTGCCTTAGGCAGGCAAGGTAAACAAATGCAACCTGTCTTTACATAATTAAACTAATATTCCACAACATAAAAAATATAGCAAATTTTTACATAGTTAAACTAATATTCCATAACATAAACAAATTCAACTTCCACATGAATGGCTCCTACCACTAGGCGCTCATTAAGGTATATTTCCCCCATGAGCGTGGCTATCTGTATGTCTGTTCTCACACAAAGGCGCTGCCCCCTAGGTAAGAAGAGGTGGTTCAGTCCCCTGGAACTTTGGAGTTACAGATGTGAGCTGCTATGTGGGTGCTGAAAACTGAACTGTTTTCTGCAAGAGGGATTTCCAAGAGTCCAGCTCCAAAGTGATTTAGGTCCCAAAGAGGAGATGGGGCGTCTGCAAAGGAAGGAGACTGCCATGATCTGAGAGTGAATCAGGATAGTCGCTGCTTTACTGACAAAAGACTACACCTTTTACACTCCATAACTGCACAATCATTTAGCCACAAGCTAGATTGAAAGTAGGCTTAGTGATTCCAGGATGAAAGCAGCTATCAACTTCATCACAATATTTTTCCTGTGCTAAAAAGCATTAAGTTCAGCAACTATCTAAAAGCCTACCTGGATGTGAGCCCATTATTTACTTTCCATAGCACGCTTTCATCCTTGACCAGGTGTGTCCAGGTGGTAAATTCTTGAGTTCTCTATTCTTGGTATAATCAGGTGCAGTGTGTGTGTGTGGGGGGGGGGGGGGGGGCACAATGGGGATTCTTGTGTGTGAGTAGGCAGAGCTATCACACTATTTGGTTCCATGGTGTCTGAGATTTTTTTCCTCAAGAATTATTTTGTTTAAAGAGACAGCCATTAGCCGGGCGGTGGTGGTGCATGCCTTTAATCCCAGCACTCGGGAAGCAGAGCCAGGCGAATCTTTGTGAGTTCCAGTCCAGCCTGGTCTACAAAGTGAGATCCAGGACAGGCTCCAAAGCTACACAGAGAAACCCTGTCTCTAAAAAAGAAAAAGAGAGAGAGAGAGAAAGAGAGAGAGAGAGAGAGAGAGAGAGAGACAGCCATTATATACAACCTTATCTTCCCATAAAGCCTACACATAATTTCCCAAAGAAAAAGGCATAAAGAACTCCTATAACACATACTGAAAATTATTAAAAAATGGGAGTAAAAAGCTGCTGGAGAATTGTGATTTGAGACATAAAAATGCTGAAACTTTTTCAAGCAGCAATGGTCATCTTGCAGTCCATGCCAGGTTCTAAAGTACTGAACCATCTCTCATCCCTTTTTATTTCTTGCGTGTAAATAGTATACTTGTAATAGCAGATGACAGCCTTTGTGTACCAGTCCTTTCCTTCTACCATGCGGGTCCTGAGGACCAAATCATGTTCATCAGGCTTGGTTGCATGTACCTTTATCTGCTGAACCATGTCAGGACATCCACTGAGCACTGATCTTTTTTTTGTTAATCATTGTTTTGGGGGTTTTGTTTTTAAAATGGGCTCATGAAGGTCAGGCTAATCTTGAAACCATGATCTTCCCTTGTCCAGCTCCAAAGACTGGGATGACAAGTTTCAATACCATGCCCTGTTTATGCAGAGGCCTGGTGCTGCTAGGCTAGTGCCCTATCCAATAAGACCATATGAGCTGAAAATATTCATGTAGCTGAGTTTTTGATGCACATGTCCACACTGAGACCTTGTCCCCAAAACAAAAACTGCGAACAAAAATTTTTGTTAAAAGAAGTTGTGTGTGTGTATGTTGAGACAGAGTCTCTCAGTTACCTAGGCTGGCCTAGAACTCACGGTAGACCTTGAACTCCTGCCCTTAGCCTCCTAAGTATGTGGAGAACAGACCTAGACCACAAAGGGAGGAAGCCAGGGCACAGAGAGGCTTAACTATGTGTCTGGATACACACAGCTAGTAGCCAGATATTCATGACAAGATCAGAATGTTCCTAGGGTCAGGTCTGAATCCAGAACCTTCCTTGAGGTGGAATGCCATCAGTTCAGTGCAGAAGGATGGGAAGAGGCCCAGATTCTAATCCACTTTGGGGTCGAAATGCTCTGAGAGTCTCATGTGGGCTAGGGCCACAAATGCAATGTGAGGCATTGCTTATGAAGAGAGAGATATACACTACCGAGGTCATGGTCATGGCTCTGTTGCAGGTTCAGTGGCCTCATATAGAGAGGCCAGAGCTGTGCCTAGGAGTCCCTGGAAAATGATGAAAAGGAGGCTCACTGGTGGGGCACATTAAGCTGAGATTACACAAAACTGAAGAACCTCTTAGATGGCAAGATTTTGCAAAATTCTTCCACTTCTCACATGGGAAATATGGAGACCCACAGAGGTTTCCTAGTGAGAACTTACTCAGGGTCCGAGAATCTGAACTTGCTTTACTCTGCAGGGTTACATAAGGGGATGATTTGACCACAGACAGGCATGGTTACCAGGTGTTTGAAAGGGTCTACACTTGGCTGTGCGGTGTGCTTTGATCTCGAAAGGGGGAAGTCTTTTGCCCCACCTCTTGGCATTGCTATCAAAAGCCCTTTTGAATAAAAGGAAAAGGCCATTGGGTAGTGATCCAAGCCCTCCTGAAGCTATCCTGTGTTTCTTTCTTTCTTCTCATTAGCTAGGTCTCTCTTTCTAATATTTTCTTATCCCTCTCTCATAAGAACTCTTCAAAAGGTGAGAACTGGCCTCCCACAGGGAAACTGAGGCACAGAGAAGGAAGACAGTCTTGGCTAGAGCAATTCTGGGTTTTATGCTCCATCTGCTTATTGTAACCATGGTAATAAGTGTGGTGCACTTACATCTCTCTGAATAACAGGCACAGGGAGGTGAAGCCACTCTCACAAAGTCACAAGGTAGTAAATGGGTCATAAGCCAGGATTCGAACCCAGTTTCCCATATGTACCCTTATAAAGATTTTAAGATGGCATGTATTTGTTAATGTAGGGGTGAGGGCATGCACGTGTGGAGGTCAGAGGACAGATTACCTGAATCCATTTTCTCCTTCAACCATGTGGGTCCCAGAGATGGGTCTCAGGTAAAAAACAGGCTTGGCAGCAAGTGTCTTTACCCCCAGAATCGTCTCACTGGCCCCGAGTTGTATCGTTTTGTGTGTGTTCTTTGTGTGAATGTGCATGCATGGAGGTCTAAGGTCAATGCTGGGCATCCCATAAATTAATATTAAAATCCAAGTTGACTTTATGGGTTACTGGGCATGGCCAGGCATCTCTACACTCTAGTGTTTGCCAAGATGTGCCAATGGAGACCCTATGAACAGGGGAGGCATTGTGACTGTCTGTGAATGGCCAAACAGACAAAGCATTTGCTCATCTGTAGACCAGACAGTGTCTGGTTTCTCTGTGCTGTGAGTAATCAGGGCCATGAGCCATTAAAACTTTATTGATAAACATAAAAATGTGAATTGGAATCACTTCAATGACTACAAAATAATTCTTTCTTTGGATTTTTTCCTTTACTAACATTAAAACTATGAGGAACATTTTCAGCACCTGGGTATACAAATACAAGTCTGAGTCGGCTCAGCTCCTGTCTTAAATCTGTGACCCTGTACCACACTGGCCAGTGAAGTGGCTCCTTGTTCCCCCCTGCTCAGGGTGGCTGCTCATGAAGCCCCTGCCCCCTACAGAT
>CABHPQ010148701.1:0-20889 GCA_902168405.1 Peromyscus aztecus | reverse complement strand
GGGCTCTTTTCCCCTACAGTTTCCAGTTAGGAGAATGGAGAGTTCCTGCACTGGTGATAGTGAGGAAAGACCAGTAAGCTTGGGTACCTGTTTCCAGGGCTGCTACACCTGTTAGTGACTCAGGGTGGCTTCATCTCTCTCAGGAGGGGTACAGCCTTCACATTCTACACAACTTCTTTCTCTCTCTCCCTCCCTTGACCCTGTGCCAAGCTTGTTAGAATTGAACTATGAGATGTCCCCATAAACACAGGGGTCAGATGCTTGAGCCCCAGCTGTGGGTGCAATTTTGGGAGGTTTTGGAAACTTTCGTTTGTTTCAACATAGGGTTTCTCTGTGTAGCTCTGGCTGTCCTGGAACTCACTCTGTAGACCAGGCTGGCCTCGAACTCAGAGATCCACCTGCCTCTGCCTCCAAAGTGCTGGGATTAAAAGGTGTGCGCCATCACAGCCCCAGCAAGTTTTGGAAACTTTAAGAGGCGAGGCTGAGCTGGAGGAAGTAGGAGAGTGGGGTGGGTCCGGGTTTTATCTTATTCCTGACCCCTTCCTGTTCTTCTGTTTCTGCTTCCTGTCCACCATGATGTAAAGGAGGTCCTCTGCCACACGGGGCCACTGCCATGATGTCTTGCCCAAACATACAGAGCCAACAATCATGATCTGAACCCTTTGAAACCGCAGCAAAAACAAACCCTCTCCCCCTTCAGCTGCTCCTGTCAGATGTGTGGTCACAGGTGATAAAACCGGCCGCCACAGCTCCACTAGTCCCAGGGGCTATGCTACCCTTGTGCCTGTCTCTAGCCCATCCATATCTTTATTACATTGCCTGCTACATTCTTCCTTGTCACCCAGTTTGAGTGAGCTTCTGTTGATGTTACTGTCCTGGCCAAGCAGTCCCACATCCCGACAGTGGACACTGAAACTCACAGAGGAGAAAGCAAGAAACAGAAACAGGACACATTTCAATCTAGGGGCTGAGACTGATTCTTTTTTTTTTTTTTTAAGCTGTGGGTGTCTGCGACCCTTTTATAAAGTGTTGGTGTATCCCCCGGGTCTCACTGTTCCCAATGGATGTAAGCTGCTCTAATGCCTGACTACCCATGGCCTGCCCCTCACCATGTGACGGCAAAGACACAGTTGGGAATGAAGTAAGCATAATAACAATTAAGAAAAGTCAGTGGGTGCTTTTCCACCAACGCTTACTGCTGTGGTGAACCTAGTGCTTCCTGGTGTGTCCATCACTCCCCAGTCACACCCCCTTTACCCCTCTGTAGGGGACTAAATGTATGCTTGGCATTAAAAAGCTGGGAGCTAGAGCCACCCACCTGAGTCTCGCACCTCACCCCGAAGGGCAGCTTGTCTGGTTTCTTGACCCATCAGGCTCTCTGCGGCACTGATTTAGACATTCCAGACAGCCCATGGAGGGTTCTTTATTACAGTAGCAGGCAACTGATCTATAATAACACGTAAAAAGATAAGGGTCCCCAGGCAGCGACAACAGCTGCAGTTTAGAGTGGAAATCGGAGCTAAAATGTGAGCAGATCCACCTGCTGAGGGAGCGATGCTCCCAGCCACATCCCTGAGTTTGGTAGAGGCCTTCAGGTCAATTTACTAGGGCTGCTGGTGCCATTGAGATTCAGGGTCCCTGGCAGATGGCCATGGGAGGTGTGTGCACCAGCTGCCACTGAGGCTTGTCACTTAGAATATCAGCTTCTGGCATTCGCTTCAGCAAATGAAGTCACACTGAACCAATAAGACAGACAAGCATTAGCCCATGGTTGCGTTCAGCCGCTCTAGGTCGTTGTTTAGGGACATGTTTCGTGTGGTGGATGGATAACCATCGGCTAGAACACTCTTCCCCCACTTTGTAGGGTGTATTAGTTACTTTCTGTTGCTGTGATAAATCACTATGACTCAAAGGGACTTACGGACAAACGTTTATTTTGGCTTATGATTCCAGAAGGAGAGTCCTCAGTGCAGGAGGCACAGCGGCAGGGCCTGAGCTGGGCCCAGAGAGATCTGCAACTGCAAACACAAACCCAAGAGAACAAGCTGGAGATAACACAGGCTATAAACTCTAAACCCACTGCCCTCAGTGACGCACTTCTACAATAAGGCTCCCGTTCTTAAAGATTCCATAACCTCTCCAAACAGCGCCACCTGCTGGGGACCAAGTGTTTGCACATATGAGCTTCGCGGGGACGTTTTTCATTCAAACCACCACACACAGAAAGTGTGTCTCATTTCGTCTGCTTAGATGATTGCTGTGACCAGTGGGCATGAGTGGTAGTGGCAGGGAAGGGGCGTAGAATGTGCGCTTATGGTTTGGCTCTTGACCCTGGGCTTGGCCTTGAGAAGGGTGTGTGTCCTGGTAGCTGCCGTTCACTTTCCGTGGGCCCAGGTTGCATGTGGGAAAAGCCAGTCTGAACCCACCCACAGCTGCAGCTGAGCATAGAATCTGCAGAGCCCACCTGTGTGAGCAGAGTCAGGGCTCATCTGTGCTGGGAGCATTCTCAACCACTGCCAACCAGTGTGCTGGGCTGGCCACAGCTGGTAGGCGACTGTGGTTTCAGTTTCTCCTCTACAGAGCCCAGGGAGGCCATTTTGGCCCAGGTTTTTCTTTTTCTACTTCCAACGATATGGGTGGAACCCAGGGCCTCATTCCTGCTGGACTAGGTGGCAGTAAGAACTGGAAAGCTCACAGAATAATAGAAGAGGGATTCATTGTTGTGATATGACCAGGAAAGGCTACCCAGAGGAAGTAGCCATGGAGAGGGAGGGACATGCTGAACTTAAGCTGCATTTTAAAAGTGCAGCAGGCAGCAGTGCAACCAATGCAAAGGCCCTGAGGCAAGACCAAGCCTGACTTGTTAAGGAGGCGGCTTGCTTACTTCCCAGAATCCCACAGGAGAACAAGAATCTCTATGGTACTGAGCTGGTGTTTGTCTAACCCCTCACTCTGCCCTTAGGAAGCAATGCCTCACCATGGAAACCAGTGTTGTTTGAACAAAAAGTTAACAACAGACAGCCACATGTTCTCAGAGAAAATCTTTGGAGCAGAGAGCTTGTAGCCAAAGGCAACCCAGGTGGTGGACAGGGGGACAATGACAAGGCCTGGTCTGCTGGCTGTGCTGGGCAGGGCACCTGCTGGGGCTTCACAGAGCAAACACAGTAGTCTGCCATTGAACCTGGAGCTCACACAGTTAAGCTAAGCTGGTTGAGCAGAGTCTGTCTGTCTTCACTCACTGGGCCATGGTGCTGGGGTCACAGGAATGTGCCGCCAAACATGGCTTTCACATGGGTGCTGGAATCCCAACAAGGCTTCACGCTGTGTGGCAAGCACTTAACCCTTGAGCCATCCTCCCAGCCTCCTTTTGTTGGTTTTTTTTTTGTAAAACAGGGTTTCAAACTGACAATCCTCCTGCCTTGGCCTTCCATGTGCTGAGATTATGGGTAAATTCTATCATTTGTCTAAAAAAAAAATTATTTCCCTTTCTCATGCCTTTGCACTGTGGATACAGAAGACCTTTGGTGCCTGCCACCCCAGCATGGGCCTTTGTCCTGGGAGGAGGTGATACCCCACCCACCTGCTCCCTGCTGAAGTTGTGCAGCTGGCTCTAAGGTGTAGCCCCTCCCCCACGAGGCTTCCCAGGGCAAGGATCTTAAAGCACAGCAGGAAGGGAGAGAGCCAAGTCTGCTTCTGGTACCAGAATCCTGACAGGTGCTAAACTGGGCGGGGGGTGAGGTATCCCATGACCAGCCCCCCAAGCAGTGAGTCTGTAGTGGGCTCCTTGGTTGGCAAACACCCTTCATGTGGAATAGCAAAGCCTTGCTGGGGGATCAGCATGCCCGTAGGTCCCTGGAAGCTGGTACCAGCTTTTCTCCAGGCATCTTCTTCCCTGGATGATTTAGCTTTTTAATTCTTTTTAAAGTAAATAATAAATCATAGCCAAGAGGATGACAGAGTGCTGGGCGGGGGTGGGCGGTGGGGATATGAGGCATCCCTGTGAACCATCCAACCTTTGAGTGTGCTTGGAGCCTTGGATATAATAGCCCTACCTTTGCTGGACCCCACAGCTTAGCTTGGGGTCCCTGTTCTCCACCAGAACAGTGACCTGGCTTCCAGGATCAGCTTCCTGGTCCTCAAGACTCTCTTCAGATCCCACCTTGACCAGGAGTTTTGAAGGCTCAACCCTTTTCAGAATTCTACAGCATTTGATGGTGTCACCACCCCGGGGCCTCTGTATCAACTCGGCCATCAGTTCTCTTCCTCAGAACTGTCCGTGTTTTGAGCTTTGTGACATGTCATTTTCTGACAGTACTTGCTTAGCCTGGGAACTGAGATAAGATGCTGTAAAATGAATGTTTTGACATTGGTGTGCCTTGCCCTGGATGCTCTATGTGTGCTGGGAAGAGACTTTGGGGGATAGCATTTTAATAGATACCAAATCATCACCTAACTTCAAAATATTTTGACAGTTCTTCATAGAGACAACTACAGCAAAATGTCTGTCTCAGCGAGAGTGCCTACCACTGTGATAGAGCGCTGTGAAGCCGACTTAACTGTCATTAGAAATGTTCACCCTTCTAATCACTCCGTCATTTTAACTCAACCTCACTATAAATTTTTTTTTTTAATCAGGTGTCTACTAAATGGTGTATACTGTGAACATTTGGCAAACTCAGTTCTCAGGGTTGGAAAGAGTGAGCTCTCTAGTTTGGGAAGAGTCTATTTGTCTATTCAGCCTCTGATTTTCCCATCACACTCTGGGGACACTCACCTTCCCCTTAGTAGCCTTCAAAGCTCATGAAAACTGACCCACTCCCGGAGACAGCAGTAAGTCCCAGATGGTTTAAGATACTGGAGTTATTCTATGCCCTTTGCCACATAATGAGATCAGCAAATGCAGGCTTAATCCAACCAGTCTACAATATTACGTGCCCAGAGTGGCCCAACCAAAGAACATCTTTTCCTTGGAAATCTCTTTCTTGATGTGGAAGAATCTGTGATTTTTGAGCTTCAAAACTATCAAGTTACCTTGGAAAGCTGGGCTGAGGACAAGGAGATGAGCACACCAAGATTAAAAAAGAAAAAAAAAGATATAGAAACTTTGATCAAGCTGGCCCTGATGCCCAAACTTATCAGATGGCTAGACAACACTAATTCTAGGGTGAGCATGGAGAACCCCCTGGTTCTGGACAAGGGGACCTTCTTGTGACCCTGTGACACTGCCAGGCAAGACCCAAACCAGATGGAGTCTCACTGCATAATATGACACACCCAGGATGAACTCTCTAACCCCTTGGCGCACAAGTACCTGGAAACCCAGAACTCACCAGAAATGACAGTTGCAGACAGCAACCCTGAAATGATACGGCCATTTTCTGATGACTTTAAAGTGGTATAGATTTGTGAAGAACTGGAAACAGCCTGAGCAAAGAACAGGGGAATCACGAATACCGTAGGTGAAGAAAAAGGGTTTTAGATGTCCAGCCCACAAATGCCACTGATAGATCAGAAATGACAAAAACAGACAAAACTAACTTGAGGAAAGCCTCACTCTGTGAAAGACACTAGAGAAAGAATGGAGAATCCAGTCTGGGGTTGGCAAGAGGGCTCAGTGGGGAGGGGGTTTGCTGCCAAGCCTGACAACCTAAGTTCAATCCCTGGAACCTACACAGCAAAAGGAGACAACTGATGCCCACACATTGTCCTCTGATCTCCACCTGCATGCCATAGCAAGTTTGAACCCTTGCAATTGTTGTGCCCAGATCATGGGGGATCCCCAAAAGACCACCATGGAGACTGAATGTGAAAGCAAAGAGCCTTTATTTTCAAGCTTGGGGCTTGGATTCCCTGACCAATGCAACAGTTAGAATAGAGAGCCCTGAGCCTGGGCAGGGTAGGGTTTTTATCATAGCAGAGGTTGGGGTGAGGGAATTTCTAGGGTTCAGGACCCTGATTGGCTGACATTTGTCTAGGGGTATAGGGAATTTTTGGAATGCCAGGTATTTCCCCTTAGATGCAGGCCCTCCCTGGGTGGGGTCAGCTTATGGTTTTTCCTGGGTCTAGGTGGTGCCTGTCAGAAGCTGTGTCTGGGCTTCTAAGCCTGCCATGGCAGCTGTGTGTTCAAGCTGTTTTGTGCCTCCCCCACATTCTCTCTTTCACAAGTACAAATGACAGAACTCAATCATGAGTCCTATCTGTCCAGGGGTTTAAGGATATTGGGACCTAAGTACCATTAGCTATCTATATCTATTGCCATTCTTAAGGCCCTGTAGTTCTGATATTTGAGTCAATTGACAACTCTGAACCCATTTTCCTGGTATGTCAATGGGCATTATACTTAGCCATTTTGTCCCCTACGCCAGGGAGCTTCCTTTTTGACCCAGCATTTCAACCTATTCTGGGCAGGGAACATGGGAAGATGTATTCTCTTCTGGAACTGCTTCTAGCTGACATTGGGGCACTGTTGTCAGGGCCCCAAAAAGGGTAAAAGGCTAGTCAAAGGCTGAAAGGCTAGTCAAAGGTTGAAAGGCTGGTCAAAGGCTGGGCAATGGGGCATCTGTCAGAAGCATGTGACTTACTGACCCAACTGTAAAGACAGGGAACAATCACAATCACCTTGGCTGGGGTGGTCCATGTCAGCTTTTAGCAAGTCCAGAGCTTGTAGTTGTTTGGAGCAGTCTAGTTAGCAACTGAAGCTTGGAGGTGTCTGTCAGCCAAGTGGAAACCTGTTGAGATATATTTAAACTAGAAACAGAAGTTAAAATTTATGAACTTTTTTGGAACTTTTAGGCCCATAGTCTTAGTAATTGGGAAGGGGAGGAGTCCCAAGACCAGGAGAGAGAAAAATGCCATCCTTAGGAATAGACAAATGGGGAAAATTTAAGCTGTATTTATCTGGAGTCCTTCCGACCTCTGTGAAGTGGGTCCAAGTTTTATGATTCTTTTAATCCTCTGAGGCCTATGTGAATTATCTTATAAAATGATGTGAAAGTACCAATCTGTATTGAAATCCATATCATAGACAAAGCAGGTAATGAGTATCTGTAAAACAGCAGAAGTGGACTTATACCTTTGCATCCTAGCAAGAACTACAGATTTGGGTTAAAAGTATATGCATTTTCTTTCTGCCCAGAGAACCAGGTATAAATTGGACAGAGATTTTTTTTTGGCCTGATGAGAAGCACTTCTAAGTTTATATTTAGATGACAACCAAAATAAATCTAAAATGTTGAGTTTGTGACTGAACAGTAAGTAGTCACTGCTCTACCAGCTTATCAAAACTCTATTAAATGTTAAGCTCTGGACTTTTATATCATAGAAGGGAAAAGCAATCTGAAACATTTTTTATAATCTAAGTCATTTATTTACGTCTTTATAACTTGCATTTATATCTTAAATCATTTTTTAAGATCCTCAAATCTTATAAGCTTTCATATCCTCAAACCTTTATGTATCCTAAAACATTCTTAGACCTTCAAAACTTGCATAGATTTTCATATCTTCAGACCTTTTTTAGACCCATATTTAAACCTTTATGACTTATTTAAACTTTTATATCTTAGAACATTTTCTTAAAAATGAGCTAACAAACTGGCTATAGCCTGGCAGAAGGATCTGATTGTCTGATGCTCCCAAGCTGACAAAGTTATAGCTAACCTAGTCATCAGTACTATCAGAGATCTGAGAAGGATGAATGTGAGTGCAGACCAAGCAGCTTCCAGTTCTATAAGTGACAGGGACCAGGTCTCCATAGTGCTGGAGGCACAAGTATCAGAACAGCATCAATATTTTTTGGCCATCAGGCACATAAGGGAGAGTTTTTCCTGGAAAGGGGACACGGGAAAGACTGATCTTACTTTGTCTAGGCAAAAGAGGTGCAATCAATCCTCCAGTGTCCTGCTGCTTGTCCACAGTCTGGGCCGGGTCCTGGTGGCAGGTGTTGCATTAAGGCATCTTGCCCTGTGGTCAGCATTGCCATAATCCAGGTGGAGACATTGTGGTGCCTTGTACATAATCTTCTCTGGAGACCTTGGGTCACTGCTAGGATCTGGGAGTCTGTCTGATATAATAAGCTTTTAGATCAACATTTTAAATGCCATATTCTTCAGCCCTCTGAAGTATGAGGGCTGTCCAGGTATATCTGAATAGATAAACTTTGTTTCTAGTTACTCGTTTTAAGCTCAATCTTGAAAACATATGCAAGGAACTAAGTAAAGTTTATCCCTATAATTAATTACATCAGTACTTAGCATGACTACAGTTAAAGAACTTGATTATTTATAAGATGATTGGCTATTTACTTGTGTTCTCTAACAGTCTACAATAAGTGGCCTTAAAAACAATGATTTTGAATTGAAACTCTTCTAGTATCAAATATGGGTTCAGTAAAGAAACCAAAACAAAATAGCCATATGTTAATGGAAGGGCCCTAAGTTCCTTTTAGTATCAATATAAACATTTATATGACTCAGTTTATCCAAATAGCTTCACAACTCTAGCAACAACAAAGAGGCTAGACATACATTCTTAAGCCTGAATAGACCTTGAGTAAGGAGAAACATTTTCCAAGTCACTGGTTCTCAACTTTCCCAATGCTATTTCATAACTACAGCTTTGCCATTGTTATGAATCTCAGTGCAAACACCTGGCATACAGGTGGTCCTAGGCTACCCCTGTAAAAAGTTTAACCTCCAAAGGGTTGAGACTCATAGAGTCAGAAGCTGTTCCAAGCCCTTTGCCTAGGTCATTGTCTTGCTACATCACAATAAATTAATATCTCAATTTCTGGTGACTATCATCTAGGCGACTCTTAAATTAAAAAGTTTAGCTATCAGAGCAAGGTACATTCTTGTGTATAAAAGCATTTAGGTGCAGCTTTAATATTTATCAAATATCTTATTTGTTAAACATATGTAGCCATCTATTTAAATTCTCTAGAAGCTTGCTGTTGAACACTTGGCAAAGACAAGTGTTGGCATAAGTACTTAGGTGTAAATCTCTGTTAGCTTTTGTTAATCTGAATAGATCTTTATAACCTTAGTAAAAGATGGCTGCCAGCCACGTGGCTGCCCATGAGGTCACCAGCCAAGATGGAGAAAAGCCACATGGTTGCTGTTTAAAACATGTTTTTCTAAATAATAATTACTTGCACACATATGCACAGTTAGATCTAAGTCACATATGTGTCCACATACATACACATGTATATATCTCTATTTTTAACATAAATGTTTTGCAGTGAAGAATCATCAGCTATTTTTAAAATGAAAACCAACCAGAATTAACTTTCAAATTCAGTATTTGTGGGTATGAGAAACCACAACATAGTTCACATCCCCTCTGGCCTTCTACAACCTTCTATGTACCTTCAGTCTGTTGCTTTGATTCCTCAGACATTTACTTCAGAAAAATTTTTCTTTTCCTTTCCTTCTCTTTATTATTCCAGTCTCCTGCTTTCTCTCTCATTTTTTAACACAGAACTCTTACCGAAGTGTTTCTTGTGGTTCCCCTCAGTAGTCTAGAATATACTGTAAATAAGAACAGAAATACATGCATATACAATAACAAGATAACTCTAAATTTGCATCAACACTGTAACCACATGAAGACTCCATGCCCTGACCAGGCCCTCTGAGGGGCACTCCCTATAGGCCACTCCTTGGTTGTGACTGGAGTCCCTGCCCTGGCCACCCTTCACCTGGCATGCAGCACCACAACAATGTGCTCCCCTACCTGCTGCTGCATGTGCTCTAGGTCAGAGAACAAGGAAGCAATGGGGGATAGGAGTACTTTTAGTCTGTTCCAGTTCAACCGATGGAACCCTCTGTCCCTTCTGCTGGGCATCTGGCCCCAAAAGCTGTCCATGTACAGTTTCTATCAGGAGTCACAATGCACACACAAGCCCAGGTATAAAACACACATACTTGTGGCCACATTTCTTACACATCCACACATTCATATAGGCAGGACATTCCAACAGAAAGGCAAACAATTTTCCCAGGGAAAAAGTGTCAGCTGACCAACTCAAAACTCTTAAAATAAATAAGAGTCTACAGAATTTATAAGTCAGGAAAAGAGTAAAATCACAACACACAAGACAACACAACAGCTCTCCTGGCGCCTGGGGACAAACCCAAAAGGAAGACACTGGCTTCATGCCAGTCCCGCGATAGTGACCTGCATCATCTATACAAATCCAGATCTGAGGCTCTCTGTCCTCAAACAGATGTGGGGTTCTTTGCCCCCACTACCAGGGTCTAGAATGTGTTCCAGACCCTTGTGATCATGGTTCTCTGGTGCATCTGTCCTTAACCATTCCTCATCATGATCACCGACTCAGGCACACATGAAACTAAACACAGACAGACAGATAGGACAGACAGACGCTTACCAACTGGTTTCAGGCTCTAAGCACGGTGGTCTCTGTGGGCTTGGGGGATCCCAGATGAGCCCCCAAATGTTGTGCCCAGATCACGGGGACCCCCAAAAGACCACCACAGAGATCAAATTCCATATGTAAAAGCAAAGAGCCTTTATTTTCAAGCTTGGAGCTTAGATTCCCTGTCCTACTCTATGGTGAGAACAGAGAGCCCTGGGCCCCGGCAGGGTGGGGTTTTTAATCATATCGAGGTTGGGGTGAGGGGATTTCCAGGGTTCAGGACCCCGATTGGCTGACATTTGTCTAGGGGTATAGGGGATGTTTGGAATGCCAGGTATTTCCCCTTAGATGCAGGCCCTCCCTGGGTGGGGTCAGCTTATGACTTTCCTGGGTCCAGTGTTGCCTGCCAGAAGCTGTGTCTGGGCTTCTAAGCCTGCTATGACAGCTGTGTGGTCAAGCTGTTTTTGACACCCCACACACATGCACATGTGCTCTCTCTCTCTCTCTCTCTCTCTCACACACACACACACACACACACACACACACACACACACACAAAATAAATAAATAAATACACAAACAAACAAATGTTAATTTAAAAAAAGAAAGCAAGAGTCCAGTATGTTACTAGGAGATATTATTGAAGAGCAGTCACATATCTAACAAAGCACATGTAGCCAACATATGTAAAGGAGCCTTAAACCCCAGACTGGGGCTGTAGCTCAGTGCTAGAGCACTTGCCTAGCATGTCTGAGGCCATAGGTTCACTCTCTGGTACTACAAATAGTATCAACATCAACAACAACAATATCTTAGAACTCATCCAAAAGGAAACAAAGACCCCAGTAGGGGCCTTGCACTGGCTCTTGGGTGGAGAATATGCAGAAGGTGCTATTGTGCAGGATTAAAGTGTTTCCCATCCTTAGCCTTTAGAGGAATGCAAATGAGCGCCACTTTGCCGTTGGGGTGGCACAAACTGGTAGGATTTGCTGAAGGAGGCGGAGGCATGAGGGTTACAAGTTCAAGGCCAGCCTGGGCAAACAAATGCCACCTTGAGATACAAGCTCTGCCTCTGAGAGAGCATCAGGACACAACTTACAGTCTGATTTCCCTTTGGAAAAAGTGGCTGGAGGCCGGGAGCTCTCAGAGCTCTGATTTAGAGCAGGAAGTAGAGCGTTCACCCTGGTAAGCAATTTGCCAGGTGACCCAGCTGCCTGCGCCTTTGTGAACCTAATGAATGGGCAGCCTTCAGCAGGCGCCTGGTTAAACAATCAGGCACTCCAGGCATGGGGTGGGACCTTGCCCGACCACACAAAGGCAGGAACCATAGACACACACGCAACTTGTTTGAATGTGGCGGGCACCAGCAGGCCCCACAGTGACACACCATGCTTCTCCCTTTCAGTAATGTTGACCATAGGGAGGAGGCTGGGGGGAGGGGCTGTACCTGAGCAGGGGTAGGGGTGGAGGGAGTGAGGGGTGGGGGTGAGACTCTAAGAGAAAGGAAGGAGTGGATGGGTTTAGAGGTGAGGGAGGGAATCCTGACTATGGTGGTGTTTACACAAAGAGGTCTGTGAGTTAAAATTCACAGACCTGCGCCCCATACAAAGACAAGCTTTGCTCTATAATAATTTTAAAACATGACAGTTAAATTCACACAGAACTGATGGTGGCTCGGAAAACACACCCAGATTTCTAAAAAAAGGAACCCAGTGTCCCTGCTGCCGTCTGTGGAGGACTCACTCCCTGGCTTGCCTGGTGCAAATTCCTTCAGAGGGACAGGGACAGGCTGTGTCCTTAGGAGGCAGCATCAAGTGTGTGCCTGCCTGTGAAAACACAGACCCAGCTCAGCCGGGGCCTTCATGCCTCCCCCCCCCCCCCTCCTCCCCCCCCCCCCCCCCCCCCCCCAGGACCTATGGAAATGTGCCAGAACTGGAGGCTGGAGCAGGAATGGGTTTTATTCCCTGAGATGTTTATGATTTTTTCTCTTGGGTTGAAGGTTTCTTTCATATCCACATAAGTTATTTGGGGTATTGATAACAGGCCCAGTCAGAGAGGCCTCACAGAGGTCTGTTCAGGAGAACTGCCCTTCTTCCGGGCCGTCTCCACCGAGGGTGGGAGGGCCTGGCAGGTCGTGTGGCTTTCCGAGGCGGTTTTGTGTTTTCTTTTCCTTCTGATCCGTTCACAAAGAGCTCTAGATATTGGACTACCCCAAGTCCAAGGTGGGAAGGAAGATAGGCTTTGCAAAGACAATGGCCTTTCACACACAGGCAAAGACACAGCCGAGCCCTCGAGCCCCACCCAAAGTGAGCGGCAGCAGACGGGGGCTTCTACCGGCATTTTGTGAGCCAGCAACTGGGAAATACCCAGACAAAGACCAAGACGCTGTCTGTGGGGCTGTGCTTTGGGCAGTCACAGACGCTGTTGATAGCGCTCAGGAGTGAACAAGAGGGCGTGTTAGTGTTTGGGGCCTGTAATCTCAGCACTCAGGGGTAGAAGGAGGAAGATGAGAAATTCAAGGTCAACCTCTGTTGACCAATGAATGATCTTAAAGTCAGCCTGGCCTACATGCGACCCAATCTCATAACCAAAAGCAAAGAAAACAAAGAGGAAGTATATGGTCTTTTTATGGTCATGGAGAGGGGCGCATTTAAAGAACTATAGTTAAAAAGTGTTATGTGCGTGCCTTCCCCATTTTGACAGACTTTATGTGTGTTTACTAAGCCTTGGCTAGCAATAACAGGGATCCAGACTAAACCAGGAGATAAGAGTCGACAGGCTCTTTCCATGGAAAAGTCGAGGGGGGACAGACGATTGCAGGCAAGGCTGGATGGGCGAGGTTTAGCCTTTTCTGCATCTTAGCTACAACTAGGAGAAATGAATTTAGTTGGAGTAAGCATAAAAAAGTATATTAAAGACTATCTTCTCACACAGGGAGGCAGTGGAAAATTCTAAACAGGCAGTGAATTTAAATGCAGGCGAATAAAGAAAACCATCCCACCAACAGCTGATGCATGTGGATGCTTTATCCCACTCCCGGGCCTTCCAAGGGCTCTAGTGAGTTAGCTAGTCTTCAGTCATCTCTGTGGAGGTGGTTTCCCTCTGGCAAAGGGCCCAGGAGAAAGAGACATAAAGTAAACCATGAAGGTCTAGTGTGGCCATCCATTCTGGCTTGGGGGACAGCCCAAAGTAATACTAGCCCCCGATAATGTCGATGCACCCCCTTATTCTCGAAAGTGGTCTAACTCAGTCAATTGATTCTGGGATCAATATGTGTCATGGAGCTTGCACGGGGAGACACTGAGGACAGGAAAAAGCAATGGTACCAGGTAGCATCTTCCATCTCTATTCCTCCCCCCCCCCTCCCCGCTTTCTCTCGGCTCTGCTTTTCCTGTCTGAGCTGACCTTCAGGCGGTCCTACTCCATGCAGAGGACACTGGACTCCACCCTCCACTTCCAACCACTTGAAAGCTGTTTTTGCACCCCCTGCACAGAAATAATGTCCCAAAGAGACTTGTCTGTTGTATGACAGTGATGGACTCAGATGAAACTTTTATCCTGTTGCCTGGTAAGCCAAGCAGGGAGACTCCTCTGGGTGCTGGGACCATCTTGGCATCTTGCCAGGGCTTTCTAGTCTAATAAGCTAATTAGGGACGCTGTCAGGAGGGACTCTGCGTGGCTTGTCTGCATGCCTGTGCACTCACTTCTCAGACTCTGGTTCAGCTCGGAGAACAGCCCAGTTGTCAAGGAGACAGGCAAACACCTGGAACTTTCCAAGGGGCTCAGTGAATGTAGCTGGCTCCTTGCGTGGGTAGCTCATGACATGTATGGATGTCTGTTCTCTAGATACAGGGTCAAATAAAGACATTAGGGACCTGGACAGTAGTCATAAAAAGGAAAGATGGAACCCCATGGGGTATCAGTTCCCTCTTCCATTTTCATAAGAGAGTCTATTTTTCTGCTCTGGCCATGGCTGTTGGACCTTTTCTGGGTGCTTGTTTGGTAGAAGTCACACTGTGGGGACTCAGGCTTGCCCTGATCCATGTCCAGAGCCTGGTGCTGCCTGATCGTCTTCAAGTCTCCTGTGGCTGGTAATGCTGGCTCCCATCACCATCCATCACAAGCCTGACATGAACTGAGCCCCTGGCCTGTGTGTGCAGCTAACAGAGCCCATCTGTATGGGATGCCTGGCTCAGACGCGCAGGTCTGAAAAGTCCCGATGGAGGAGGGCCCAGCTGGCAGCCTCCTGTGTTTGCCTCCTGTCTCACGTTACTTGGTCAGTCCAGGAGCAGCAGACAGTACGGTACAGAATGCAACCCTCCAGAGAGCCAGGAGTGCACAGAGGTCTGTCCCTCCATGGACATGTGGAAACAAGCCCAAGAGAAGCCTGGAGAAAAAGGTGGGCCTTTATTAGGGCCCTGTTCACCTCTTCCTAAGGACATGGAAGACTTGTTGGTCTTTGCTGAGAGACCCATGACTGGGTAGAAGCTTCCAGAAGTGAATAGATGGTGGCCTGTGTTTAGCCAGTTGCCCATGGTTCACAGTCAGTGTTCCTTGATTCACAGCTATATCGTGTGCCTGTCCTTACTGTAAGGACCTGAGTTCTCTTACATTTCCAGACTTCGTATACCTTTTGCTCTGTAGAAGAATCCTAGCAAATGCTTCAGACAAAAGGTTCTCAATAAGGAATGGCGGCTTCTTCATACTAGCTTCATCTGGGCTACAAAGCACAGCTGCTTATGGCAGGGCTCACAAACAATAGAGAGGTGAAGGAGGGATGGAACCTTCCACCAGGTCCCTCGGCATGGTGGCTCTGGCCCCAAACTGAAATGCCCATGGAGAGAAAATGCAGGGAGATGTAATGCTAGGAGTTCAGAGACAAGATGGCAGAGGGGGCCAAGATGGCAGAAGAGCAGAGCAAAGATGGCAGAGATAAGAGACCTGGAGACAAAATGATGAGGGCTGTTTGGGAGGCTGAAGCCGAAAGACCACGAGTTCAGGCCCATCCCAACTACAGAGTGAGTTCAGGCCCTTCCTGGGCAACTTATCAAGATCCTTTCTCAAAATCAACAGTATAAAAAAAGATCCGAAGGTATATTCATTAGTGGAGGGCTTGCCTAACATTCTAAAGTCCATAGGTTCAATCCTCAGCACCACTGTGGGAGAGGGTGTGTGTGCTGGGGGAGGGCAGGGAAGAGAGAGTGTGGAAGTACAGGAGGGGAGCTGACTGGTGTCCAGCCTTTGCTAGGGGGTCATAGGCATTTTTCATTCCACCCCCAGAGGCAGGAATCATGTTGTAAGTAGATGAAGACTGTCAGCTCCCCAGAGGCATGGCCTTTGGTTTACTTTGTTCCTTTGATTTTTTGGCCTTGGTCATTGTTATATCTTTAACTCAGAGAACAATAATGGATGCCTGGGAAATACTGGCTGAATGGAAGAATAAAGGCTGAATGCAAGAAATGAGAAGGGCTGTAAGTCTTGATAGGAACATTAGAAGGTGCACAGCCCTCGCTTGCCATCAAGAAAATAGAAATTTAAAATCCCAGTAAGGGGGCTGGAGAGATGGCTCAGTGGTTAAGAGCACTGACTGCTCTTCCAGAGGCCCCAGGGATTCAGTCCCCAGAACTCACAGGGCAGCTAACAGTTGTCCGAAACTCCAGTCACAGGGAATCCTACTCCCTCTTCTGGCCTTAAAGAGTATTGCATGCAAGTGGTGCACATACACACACGCAGGTAAACACTCCAACACACTAAAGAAAAATAATAAAATCTTAAAATCAAAAAACAACAACAGTGAGAAGCTACTTCACACCCACTAAGATGGCTTCTATGGAAACAAACACAACCAGAAAGTAACAAGCTTGGTGTAAGTATGTGGAGAATGGTAAACTTTATGTACGGGTGGTGGGAATGTAAAATGGCACAGCTGCCATGGAAAGCAGTATAGTAGCTCCATGAAGAGGTGAAAATGACAGTGGCCAAGCACACGTGAGGCTCCAGGCTCGCTCCTCAGCACCAACCAGGGAACAACAAAACCCTGGAATTACTGCACGTGAAGGCTCATCTTGGTTGTCAACTCGACTGGATCTAGAACCAACTGAAAGGCAAGCCCAAGGTGCTCCCATCAGGGCTGTTCTTGACTGGAGTACTTGAAGCGGGAAGACCCACCCTAAATGTGGTGGCACCTTCTGGTGGCTGCCCAGATGAGGGAGCACAGAGGAAGGAAACTGCTTTTCACCTGCTTGCTCTCACTCTTGTGGGCTGGTTCATCTACCCCATTGCTGCTGCATTCCTTCACCAATGTTAGAACAAGACTTGACATCGGAATCAGATTGGAACCACAGAGATATCCACCTCATGGATTCTCAACCTCTCCAATGTGAGACAGTCATAGTCGGAGTTCCCAGATGATATTGTGTAAGCCAATCTAATACAACTGATCACTTCCTCTAGAGAACCCTGACTAATACACCATAAGACACACTGATTCCACCTCTTGGCGTGTTCCAAAGAACTGACTTCCACAACTTAAGGAAATATGAGTCCATGCACATGCCTGCATCCTCAGCATTATTTG
Source organism: Peromyscus aztecus (assembly GCA_902168405.1). Lineage (NCBI taxonomy): Eukaryota > Metazoa > Chordata > Mammalia > Rodentia > Cricetidae > Peromyscus > Peromyscus aztecus. The sequence goes on along the minus strand of CABHPQ010148701.1, from coordinate 3,931 downwards.
AAATATACAGATGACATAAACCATGTAAGTGCCCATTGCTAGAGGAATAGACAAAGAAATCCACACAATGGACTAGTATTCAGTTCCCAAAAGGAGGCGAGTTCAAATGGATGAAGCTGGAAGGCATACTACAGTGAAATAAGTCAGTCTCATGAGGACAAACTGTGTGGCTCCTCTCCATGAAGTACCTACATGGGTACTTTCATAGAGATGGGAAGTTGAGGGTGGGTGCCCAGGCCTGGGGAAGGTGGACGGAGGGCAAGTATTTCGTTAGAATTCCTGTTTGATCAGATGAAAGATTCTATGCGTGGCTAGTGGTTATGGCCACACAGCAGTGTGAATTTGCTTCATGCCCCAGAACCAACCCCTGAACATGACTTAAACGGTAGATTTTATGATAAGTAAGTTTCATTTTTGTGTATGTGATCACATTTCAGGTTCTGATTGTCTCTGCCCCACCCCTACCCCAATGCCGGGATTACGCGCACACATCATCACACTAGGTTTCATATGGGAGTGCTGAAGATTGAACTCATATCTTTGTGCTCACCAGGCAAGCACTCTACCAACCGGGCTATTTCCTCTGCAGCTTGCACGATGGTGAAATCAGCAGTCTTCGCCGAGAGGAGTAGACAGCATCAGGGAGCTTGGAAAGGCTCTCTGAGGTGCTGGACCCTGCTGCAGGCTTGGTCCCCGCCACAGGCAGTTGTGGAGTCATTTCAGGGCTGGCCAGTGGAGTCTCCACCTCAGGTGGACACAGGAGAGAAAAGAGGAGGAAGAGAGGAGACACTCCGCTGAACCCACGAGGTCTGAGGGGAAGGAGGCCCGGCTGGGATGAGCGTAAGGGGCTGCTGAAGGGAAGGAGAGAGGGCTCAGGGAGGTTGATTTGAAACTGGCAGAAAATACCACAGCCATGGGAACTGTGACCTCCCCAAGGCTGCGGGTGGACCTGGTCCCTGCTTATTGAGGGCCATGCTGCATGTCAAGGAAGAAGAGCCGGAAGCAGGCAGAGGTCTTTTCACGCTAAGAAACACTGTTTTAATGGGTGCTTGACACGGAAGAACCTGCTGGCTCATGTTCAGCAAATGTCATGGGATAAAGAAGAGTTTGGGCAGAGCTGGGCTCAGGCATCCCCTTTCTCAGTCCATCCTCTGCCTTTCTTTTGGCTCCATTTGTAGGCAGGCTTTCTCCTGTGAGGTCTGAGGTACTGCCCAGGAGTCCCAAAGCATCCTACGGCTTCACAAGTCAGGAAAAGCACCCTTCTCTCTGAAAGCCTATCCCTCAGAACTCTGGCCTAAGTCTCAGTGCCAGCTTTCAGTGGCCTGGTGTAGTCATGTGACCACCTTTCATTCCACACTGCCTAGGGGAATGGAATCTTCTGGTTGGCCACATGTCCACGTGTGGACTAAGTATCCTGAAGTGTAGGTAATTCTGCAGAGGAAAAGCCAGCTGCTGCTACCCAAATGGGAACTGTGTGGAAGGCAGGTGGAAACGGGAAGCCTCTTCCATATGCTCCTTCCCCTCAGAACACCCTGCACCAGGGAGCCCCAGTTACTGCGTCCAGAGATAAATGGACAGTAGAAACCACCCCCTCTTGGGTTTCTAGGGAGAAAGCTGGGCAGAGGAGTGGAAAAGGCCCTCTGCAGACCTGTCATTGCCCAAACTAACTATTCTCAGGCAGCCAAGGTCAGATCCCCCACCGCTGCTGCCACCTGCCCCGGCCTGCAGCTGGATGTGGCCCTAGGGAAACGGAGATGGCACCATGCTGTCTACGGCCAACGTGCTGCCGCTTGGCAGAGTGGACATCCCTGGCAAACAGGAGTCTTACAGGGTTGGTGCCAAGCGCTGTGACCCAGCAGAGAGGAGTGTGGCATGCCTGGCATGGCATCCATCTGGCTGGGACAGAGCTGGCCTTCCAGTCTGTCACTGGGTGGCTAGGGATAGGGACACTTCTGCAGCTGGGACAGGGCATCACTTGTCCTCTGACTCCCCCACCTCCAGCAGGAATACAAGGGCTGGGGGAGGTGGCTGAAGGCAGCAGAAACAGGCACATAGGGGCAGCTCAACCCCTCTACACACACACACACACACACACACACACACACACACACACACACACAAAGCAGGAACCAGACACCCAGAACCCTCTTCCTGGGCAATCATACACTTCTTTGCTCACAAGTGCCTGGACTTTGTAGTGGGGGATGGAGTGATGGATGGACTAGATCATTCTGTCTTTAATTTCTGTCTTCTTCCTCCCAGTAACCAATCACATTCCAAAACTCCAGCGGGCTGTAGAGATGCTCAGATGACCACATTTCTCAGCTTCCTGGAGTTGAGAACGGTCTTGTGGCCAGAATCTGACCAATCAGAGCGAACAGAAGTTGTCCCTGGAACTTTGGGCTGGGGCCCTCCCTTTGTGTTGTCTGTCCCTTTCCTTACAGTGGAAATCTGGATGTGGGAGACATTTTGAGTCTGTGGATGAGGGACAGGGAGCTGTTGGTAGAAGGAGCCGAGGCACCTGATCCCTGAACTGCCCAGACACCTGTATGAGATCAGTGAGCTTCTGTATGAAGTTGGCTAAGATACTGACTTGGGACCCAGAAGGTGCAGCTGACCCAGAGGACAGAGAAAGAGTCCAGAAAGTTCCACTTCAACCAACAAGTGCTACTCAGGCAAATGAGGCCACGACCAAGAAACACTAGGCAACACCCTTCCCCTCATCTCTCAATGGCTGGCCTATGACAAGACAATGTCAGCATAGAGGTTTTTCTGAGGGTGGTAAACCCTCCACAGAGAGGCAGTGGGCACTCTGCTGGGACCAGTCGCTTTCATGTGATAGGTCAGAGGTGACAATGGAGTGGCATGGGAAGGCCTTCCAGGTTGGGTGCAGTAGCAGGGAGGTCCCTGATGCCACCAAGCCTGGCATGACTTAATAAAAACAAGCTTGCGATATCGAGGGAACACAGGCCGGCGGAAGTGCTGGTGTCCTGACTCATGTAGCCATTTCCCAGAGGCAGCTCGTCATGAACTCCTCTACTTTAGAGAGCCGTAAGCCCAGGCACAGGGACATTGGCTAACCTTGCCCTGGTCTCCCCTCTGGCAGCTGGAGGAGCCAGGCTTTGAGCTCCTTTCCCTTCCTTTAGTTACAAATAAGATAAATGCTGGATCCATAGAGAGGGAGTTGAGATGAAATCACTCTTACAGAAGAGCTTTATTAGCAGAGTTCTAGACTCAGGGCCATAGGCAGTCACCATGAGACCCTGGACAGGGTGAGCATTAGGACAGACATCAGGACAGGGGTCCTGAAGGGAGAGAGCACTCAGTTCCAAAGAACAAAGTGGGGCTTCTCACTCTTTAAGGTCGCTGCAGAGAGCAAGTGTGTAAATTCTGCATCATGTGACCTAGTCTATATAAAGAGAGCACAGATGTATTTCAAGAAGATCATAAGGATGCATCAGGAAACTGGACTTGCTTGGGGCTGCAAGGTCTTGTGAGAGTTGCAAGGTGCAGCTAGAACTGTGTGCTGGTGCCTGCCCGACACCTCCTTCTCCCATTCTCAATGCTGCTGGGGCTGGTCCTAGGAAGCTGGCTCATTGGAACTGTCCCCACTGTCCCCTCGAGAAATGCAGTGATGTACACCATGTCCCCTACAGAAGGCTTCCCCATCTGTTCTCTACATGAACACAGTGACGCATACAAATGGTCTCATGCTGCCTGGCCATGGGAGAGGGCTGTGTTTTTGAGGAAGGCTCCTCAGTGGAGGACAATGCCAGCAGCCTATAAATCAGCCATCTGCCCTGGGCATGGTGACCATCGATTTCCTGTCCTGGGGGTGGAGAACAGACTTTGTTGTGCAGTATGTCCTGTAGTGAATCTGTGACCTAGGGAGGGTGTTTGCTGTCATTGCTGCTGACCTGGGTATGACTTC
>CABHPQ010148700.1:0-18457 GCA_902168405.1 Peromyscus aztecus | reverse complement strand
AGTAGAGTTTTACAATAATTTTAAAGCTTCCCAATCATCTGAAAGTATTTTCTTCAACATTGTTATTAGTTTTCTGGAAAATATTCCAAGAGAAACTTGAGATGTGCTGGCATGATTTTGAAACAGAGAATATTTCTGATGACATTTGAATGAACAGTCTTACCTAACTGGCATTCATGTGGAAAGCAAGCTATATTTATTTCAAATGTGGAACATACTGTGATTTAATACGTTAGTCTAATAAAGAAATGTGAGAACAGTTACAAGAGAACAGATATATCTTAAGTCTAATTGTTGTAAGAATTAAATATTTCTGAATAATAGAACAGTTCAAGTCTGATGATTTTGTAAAAGTTTGGGATGAGATAGATTCAATAAATACAAAAGAAACATATAAAATTTCTGATAAATATATAGCTCATCAGAAATAAGTAGTTAAATTTCTTATACTATTTTTCTTTTTAATTTGAACTTATTTTACGTTTCTGAAAAAGTTAAACATATTAGGTTACAGAAAATTGAAACTAAGTGAGAGAGTAATGACAGTATGAGACATGTGTAATCATGCCTACCTGTATGCATGTATATACAAATATATATGTATCTGCATATACATATGTGCATATATTTACATATGAATATATAATTTAGAAACCCCATTTCTTTACAAGGTGCACTTTTCTGAGTGAGCAGTCCCAAAAGCATAAAAATGAAGATTACTAATATTTTATTAATTATTCTAACTACTTGAGACAATTTCAACAAATGAAATATATATATAATGAATGGTGTTTATAAGAGAAAGTGATGTGAAGGACAGAATTTCACTCTTTCAATGATTCTTGATCTTCTGAGTTTCCTGGTCATTCTGAAAAAGTAAAAATAAATGATATAAAGTACTGAGAGGTGAAGTGTCACAGCTGTTGGAGAATGGATGGGTTATAAAATAACATCATATAATAAAGAAATTGGAATTTTTGTTTGCTATATTGCAGGGTAACTGTGCTTACCACTTATGACAATTTCATTAGCAGAAAGTAGATAACAATTCAAAATGTGAAGAAACGAAAAATTCTTAAGCACTTTAAAAGATCCTTTTGTTGAAAAGACTATAAAGCAAAAACATCATCATTCTCTTATGTAAACTTTGTCCAACTTGTGAATTGGGAGTAGAAGTCACAGATTGAGACACTTTAAATTGCTCTTATTAATGTAAATTACGTGTGTCTTGCACAGTTCTAGACAATGTTTTTTTTTCTTACTTTACACTCCAAATACATATTTATGTGCAAGTGTATCTAAAAATTCTGGTTTTAGAAGCAATTATCTTGAGAAAATGGATATAAAAATGGGTATACATGTTATCCTCAAAGGTATTCACTGGAGATTCTGAGGTCAGAAACTTTCTAGAACTGTCATGTAGAGTCACAGTATTCTAGAAGCCAAGGGACAAGAATAAGTTTCAGCCATATCTCTTCGTATTCTCTATCTCAGGGCTGGACTCTTGGAATTTTACTTGGTGTGCAATTTCAGTCTGAACAAGTAGACTCAGAGAAACTTGGTAGCAAAGGCTGTCCAGTATATTTTATGATTAGTCAGGATGCCGACCTCCCCCCATCCCAAGAAATAAGAACCTTTTTGCTATAAATTTTCTCCGGAGGAAAATGATCTAGGGTTTTGAAAACAGGAGGCTCAACACTGAGGAAGGGAATAACTGGACACACAATTCCCATTATTTATAATCATAAGATAATAGACCATATCCTAATGTGAAATTTTAGTGACCATAAGCCCTAGCATGAATGTTATAGTAGCAGAGTATGTGTCTTTGTTGAATAGTCTGCTTCTGTTCTCTCCACAAATATTAAAAAATTCATGGAACAAATTACATAGTATGGGCTACAATATTTGAAAAATGGTTTGAAACAATTTTTTTTGGGGGGGAGGGAAGTACCATGAGAGACTAGGGACTCCATATTTTAACTCAGTCTTGTCAGAATTGCTGTTTATCACAAAAGTATTTTTTATCCAAATTGGCTAAACATGAATTTACTTCATAATTTCCTAATAAGCCTTTGCTTCCCCAGAATTAAAAATTACTATGTAATGAATCTTTGACAAATATTGTGATAAGTAGCAAAAAATAGTCAAAATTATATTCATATTTCATTGTAATTTGCCTAAGAGTTATACATTTTGATATTCTGTATCTGCTGATTTCTATTCTCATTCTCCCTGAGATCATTTTTAAAGGTAGAATTAATTCTATGAAGAAAAGGGGCAGGAAATATTCATCCCAACAGCCAAATACATTTGTCTAGTCAACATTTCTTTTGGGTTATTTGAAGCTGAAATCTTGCTTCTGGAATTCAGACATCTGATATGTAATTATGGAGAGGCAGAGACATCGCTCACTTTGTGCATAGTACTTAATATTGCTACACATTTCTAGATAACTGATTGCTCTAAAATGCTATTAAGAGAATGAACTGAAGCTGAAAACACAGGAAAGTCAAGGTCTGACAGCTCCCAAGGATGAATTATGCTTTCCCAAATTTCTCTCTTTCAGGTCAAACTCAGAAGGTATTTACCAAGTATCTGAGAATATTGTTTAATTTTAAATGTATCTGCTTTAAACATCTGTGGCTCTGATTTTAATGCCTGCTATTAATATTTTGAAGTTTATATTTTATAGTTGATTCTTCATAGCCTTAAGACAGATAATCAATTCTTAAATAATGACCTTTTTGCAATCCTGATAATTAATTGTAATATTTCATATAATGGTTGTAAAATTGGTTGATTCCATGTCTGTTTCTAATAAGTATCATTGTATATTGTTTTTCAAGTTATTTATCTGGCCATATATTATTTTATGTGAAATATTTAGACATGAAAGGGTTTTTTTTTTTGGCTTTTCTCAGTTTGTTTCACATGAAAATCTAGAGTGAAGGGTAGATTTACATGGCTACAGGCAAGTTGGATCCCATAGCTGACACCTCAGTGGATTCTAGGCTGTGTCATAATACTAGTTAAAGTTAACTGGAGTAAATAAAAAAATACAATAAATAAACCCAACCAAAAATATTCACAGAGGCTAGCAATTAATCAAAAAGAAATTTCAATGTTTCTTTTGTGCATTAAAGAAAAAAATTCAAATATATATGTATATGAAAGTGTGTGGCTCATATGCATATAAGTATAAACTGTGTGTGTGTGTGTGCGCGCACACACACACACACACACACACACACACACACACATGCACACACAATCCCTGCCATGACAGTCATGGATTAACCCTCTGATATTATAAGCAATCCCTCTTTTTGGGATTTTGTATAAATTTTCTTATTAATTTTATTTGTTTTTTTGTATAAATTGCTTTGGTCATGGGGTTTTCACAAAATTAAAAATTAACTAAGACATATATACATACTTTACCTTTATAAGATAGATTATTGCCTACTTATTTTGAGATAAATTTTGAAAATTGCATGTATATATGTATTATAGTGGATAGTTATTTTACACATATATGGAAAATATACATACAATAAATATAAATGTAATATATATATATATATATATATATATATATATATATACTAAATGAGCCTGTAATTGCCTAATTCTCTTCAACTATTTATTTGTGATATGTATTCTGGGAGGCAGACTGTCTGAATAGAAGAAGAAAAGAGGTCAGTGTATCAGTATTATGATCAGAGGCTTCTAATCAGCCCCAGAAGAGTAAAGATTTGGACTGATGGCGATATCAGTGGTGAGAAAAAACAAAACTATGTTGCCACTTATTTTATATCCTTCAGACCAATAATTTTATATTAGTTTCATTTCATGTTAGTGTAAAATAACTGATCAAAACAAATGAAGGACAGGTTTAGATATGTTCACAGTTTATGGGTACAGTCCATGGTCATGGAAAAAGTATAACCATAGAAGTGTGAGACAGCTGGTCACATGATATTCATCATGTGCAAAGAAGACAGAGATTAATGTTGGTGCTTAGCCCAAAAAACCCTGATTGACACCTGAAGGAATGAATTTTACTGACAATTATAAATCCCAACATGTTGACACTGTAGATTAATCATCACACTACTGTAAACTATTCTTATTAACTCTCACTTTTCTTGGGTGTATGTTAAGCTTTTCCTCTGTGTATTTCTTGCTTCACTTAGGTTGGTTTGCTGTCTTGCAGCGTTTGCTTGAAAACTGGGCATAGTAATAATAACTTACAGCAACCTGTTCCACTTTTGATTTGCTTATCATTGTTATTGTTGTTCTGTTAGGAAATGGATACGCCCAAAACATGATTTTCTTACTCACCATGCGTTGTATATTCCATCATTACTGTATTCTTATGGACTCTTGTGCCTGAACCTGTACCTTCATAAACTGGGAGGCAAACAGGAATGTGAGCAGATATATTACTCAATATTTAGGATGTTGAATATGATTCCTAGGGTTTCTAAATTTCCAGCTCATATTCCAGAACTGTCTTCTGAGATACTGAGTCTATGAATTACCAGCATTTTTTTCTCTCTAAATTCTATAAGATTAAATAATATGCTCCATTAAAAGTAAGAACAGAACTGCACAATTTTATCCCAAGAATATATCCTATAATGATAGGGAATATTCTCTTTGTAGCAGAAAGTTTTCCTATGTCCCACCCGGCCCACTGTCAGAACAAATCTCTCTCACCCACCAGTCCCGCAGCCACTTGGACCCAAGTAAACATACAGAGGCTTATATTATTTACAAACTGTATGGCCATTAACTCAAGCTTATTACTGACTAGCTCTTACATTTAATTAACCCGTAATTGTTATTTATGTTTAGCCACGTGGCTTGGTACCTTTTCTCAGTCTTCACATCTTGCTTCCTCTGTGTCTGGCTGGCAACTCCTGACTCAGCCTTTCTCTTCCTGGAATTCTCTTTGTCTGCTTATCCCACCTATATTTCCTGCCTGGCTACTGGCCAATCAGCATTTCATTTATCAACCAATCAGAGCAACACATATTCACAGCATACAGAACATCTAAGCCACGTGGCTAAATATAAATAAGAATTATGTGTTAATTTAAGTATAAGAGCTAGTCAGTAATAAGCTTGGGCTAATGGCCATACAGTGGTAATAATATAAGCCTCTATGTGTTTACTTGGGTCTGAGGTGCTGTGAGATCAGCAGGTGAGAGAGATTTGTCCTGACCATGGGCCAGGCAGGACACAGGAAAACGTTCAGCTACATCTCTTTTATGATAATTAGGCCACTACAATTTCTTGTCCGCATTTAATGTTGGATGAACTGATATCTCTGTTCCTGTTTAACTTTGTTGTTGTAATTGTTACCATTTTTTAGTTTAAGGAGACTTCATGTTGTCTTTTGTTATTGTCATTCTGATATTTCTGTCAAATCAGTAAGACTGATGCTTGGCTAGATTTTTTTCTACAATCATAAATATAATTATACTAGTCATAATTATTCAAATTGAAGTCTCATTATCTTCCTGTCTGTGTCTGGATATTTTCCAGTACTGTTTGCAAAACACTCAACCCAGATTTTATAATTATCAGTTTTAGGAAGTTAATACAACCACATTTTTCCAACTCTACTCAATTCTACACTATTTATTTTCATTTTTCTAAGTAATTTGTGTAAGAGTACTCACCAATTAAGACATATGTCAATGCTTCATATATGTCCTTTTGTTCCCTCTTAAATTCCCCAAACTCAAAGCATAAACATTTCTCTTTAAATTTATTATACTAAGAAAAGCTCTTGGCTGATACATTTTTACATAAATATTTACTAGTTGATAAATGAATTTTCTTTCTTTATATTTTCATATATAAATATACATATATAAACCAACATACCTATTAGTTTTCAGGTATGTATTTCATTGTACAGTATTATTCTTCACTTAATCTTAGTTATGGTGAGTGTCTCACAATTTTCATTCTACATTGCATAATGTCAGACTTGTAGAAAAGACCACAATGTAATTCTCCTGTAAAACCTCCATTATTCCATAAGCAGTTCACTTTCATTTATAACAACTCTAGAGTTAGAAAGCAATTAATGTCAAATTTAATTAGACTCTAGAACTTTCCTCAGAGCAATTATTCCCAATTCATAATGAAAGGCTTTGCTGAGTGAGGCTTCTGACTCTGGCTAGAAGAAAAAGACAAGATGGCAAACAATAAACCATCACACATATGAAGCTGGGAGAGGAGTGAGGCCAGTTCTACATTCTGAGATCAATGTGAAATTCAAGAAGACAGAGCACTGTGGCTGTAGAAAGAAAAAGCAGTCTTTAATGTAGAGAAAAAATTGGAAATGATACCTTACAATGTCCCCTTTAAAATGTTTGGCGTAGATTCAGTACAGGAATGTGAGTGGTTTTTCTCTCTTCTGTTAATCAGGACGATACTCTTAGGAATTATAGAAATACAAGATGGAAGTGGAAAGACAGCAATATCATAAAGGAGAGTTAGAGTATAGAGTTAGAAACTGAGTATACAACCTGAAAGCGTAAGACAGGGAATCCATGGATGGGGCCACAGTCAGAAGTATATCATAAAAATACAGCAATTTGCTCTGGGAGTCTCAGATGACCTTATGTCGGCAAAAACATATCCTCAGCAAGAACTAAAACTCACTTGGGGTCGGTCCTTGAGTAGTGAGAAACTAGATAATCATTTAGCATCAATCCCTAAGTAATGGCATTCTTTGGGTTTTATCTTCTGCAATCAAAGTCTGGTTTGTTTGTTTGTTTGTTTGTTTTTTCATAGGTTTGGGTTTAGGAAATGTCCACGTAGCTGAGAGAAATACTGAAGAGTGAGAGTTTTGCAGACATGAGCCATCAATAGGGTTCAGAATTATATCATGTTTGTAGATAACTCTGATGTTCAATATATTAGGAATAATTTATTCAAAACATTGTGTAAGCCCCTTTTGTGTTGATTAGGTTTGAAGGACTCTATTCACACATTGAATTCCGTTCCATAATATGTCTCTATGGATATCTGACTAAAAATGTTTCCCATAGGCTCATATATTTGAATGCTTGTTCACCAGGGAATAGAACTATTTGAAAAGATCACAAAGATTAAGAACTGGGACCTTTTTTTGAGTAACTGTGACTTTGTTAGTGACATACAGACCATCCCACAGCATGTTTACTTGAGTCTGAGTGGCTGTGGGACTGTAGGTGAGAGAGATTTTTCGGGACTGCAGGGGGCCAAGCAGTACCAGAGAAACCTTCGGACTAAACCTAAAGACAGCGACATCACTGAAAATGCCAACTCTGGCCTCCATCCCCGGAGTTTCTTACATGAGATGTAGGCAGCAAGGACAGCATGCAAATTTTTCTTTGTCCCCGCTTGTCCTTACCACTTACAAAAGCTTGCTGATGAGCATTGTGAATTTTCTAAATTCCATGAACTTTCTGAGACGTGTAAGTTGTTTGTTGCCTGCAATTTATCTTACTAAGTCTCTCTCTAGGTGGGATTATTTTAATTTGAAACTTTTTGAGACCTGCAGAGTCTCCATTCAGGATGCAATGGCCCAATTCTTAAGAAATAGCTATATAAACCTGGCGGTGTTGGCACACATCTTTAATCCCAGCACTTGGGAGGAAGAGACAGGTGGATTTCTGTGAGTTCAAGACCAGCCTGGGATACAGAGTGAGTTCCAGGACAAGTTCCAAAGCTACACAGAGAAACCCTGTTTCAAAAAAAAAAAAACAAAAAAAAAGAAAAGAAAAGAAAAAAAGAAAAGAAAAAGAAATTGCCACGTAACAGCATCTAATTTAATTATTCATGTAGCTAACATTTTAAAGAACAAAAAAGTTATCTACATAAGATAGAGCTAGCTTTTAGCTCATTATGTAAGTCTTCCTAAATATAAGTGGGGATTAATTAATGTTAGCTAGAAAAAGTTTAAAATAAATGTCCTAGGCTAGTCTCTGCTCTCCAGTTTGTACAAACTTTGACTATACATTTTAAGAGTTTTGAACATTGCGCTATAGGAAACCAAACCAGGAGCTTACAAGTCCTCATTATAAATGTCAGCTCAGACTTAAACTTTGATTTGGGCTCAATTTATGCTTTCATGTTCACACTTTCAGGAATTATAATTTAAGTGACTCTGTCATACAGACAAATGATAAGCTTAAACTGGTTTTCATAAATAAATCAATTGCTTTCTTCAAGGATAATTTTTTGGTTTGTTTTTCTATGAATGCAAAACTTTGCTTGTCACATTTCCATGTTGTAATTACCTATGTACCAAAAGTACATTCATTTTTTGACTTCAGGGTAATAATGGGCATCTCGTTCCATTCTTTCTGCTATTATTCCACAGCACATCTCTTGAAGCTTCTATTCATGGATAACACCATTGTCTTTTCCCTTTAAAATATTTGATAGCAGAAGTTTTTAATTTATTTTATGTCCCCGCAGCAGATATTTTTGGGAGGGAAATTGTCTGGACGGATGTTGTGTTTGTTCGCTCCTATTTATTATACCTAATGAGACATCTTGGGGCAGCAGTCATGTTGACAGTAAAAGTAATAGCTTTACAAAAGCAGTAACCTGTGGCCACATATTGCTCTTCTGAAAAATGGAAGCTTTGGCTCAGGGCACATCTTTTTATTGAGCATCCCCCGTCTATGATGGAAGATATAGGTGAGAAAAGCACATTTCTAATCAAGGAACACTCAGATAAGGAGGACCAATTAATCTTTGTCCTTTCAGGTTGAAGTGTGTGTATGTGTGTGGGGGGGATTAACTTCTATAAACTAGGGTGATAGCAAAAGTTCACATAAAACATTATTAAAGTTTTTGTGACTCTCTTTTTCAGCTTGTGCAAATTACATCGCACCTATGCAGACTCTTGACTTGATACAGTTGCTAGGGCCTGTTTTGGTAGCAGTGCTAACAAACATTGAAAACTATAAATTATCTTGGCAGTGGCTATTATCTAAGCCTGAATGACGGGGTTGCATTTAGATGAGCTCATCTTAGCTTGTTCTTATCTTGTGGGACTTTCACCTTAACGCTACTGAGTGAAAAAGTTAAGTGTAAAGTGAAATTCAAATAAATTCTGCCTTGCCTGTTGATGGGCTCTGAATGTGTAAAGGGATTAAAGAATAACAGAGCACATTATCTGTTCTGAAGTTTGATCTAAATATATCTACGTGTATGTCAAAAGTGACCTCAGAGTATGGAAGATTCTTTGTGTATTGATGAATTCTTTAAGCATATACTCACTAGAGCAATTTAATAGGTGCTAGCTAGTTCATACTTTACTTCCATATAGAAACAATTCAATATATGCTTAGTAGAATTCCTATATAAATCCACTGATTTTAATTATTATGCTGACAACAAGTTAAGCACCACATACAGCTTATTTTTATGCATTGACACCACATGTGGGGAAAATCTACTGTACATTTCAAAATTATTTACAGTATGCATTCCAAATCACACTACTATTTAACTACTGGACACTAAAAATCATGTGAGGAATAGTTTGTATAACCAAGAGAATGTTAACTTGATTACATACAATAGGAAGTTTAGTCATGAAAACAATTTTTTAGCAGAAATATTCAGTTATTTGAATAAAAATGCAATCTAAAGCCAAGGTATGGTGATGGACAAATGTAATCCCTGAATTTTAACTAGAAAAGCTGGGAATAGGAGTATTGGGATCTCAAAACTGGACTCAGGTGTATAGCGAGGGTTTGATGCCAGTTCTTCCTAGAGGAACCTTACCACAAACAAACAAACAAACAAACAACACACAGTCTCAAAAAATACCTGTGTAACAAAACTATATAAATATGGGTTTGTGTAATTTCTAATAGCTAAAACTACACTCTTTTACAGTGACATTATCCTTATAACAACAGTACATTACTAGAACAAATTAGTAAAGAATTTAATGTCTAATAAAGAATGATATAACTACTTTGAGCCTTGCAATTTTAATCAGTACCTTATTTATATAATAAGTATTGGTTTGAAAAAATAAACACTTGTTGTACGGTGGTGGCACACGCCTTTAATCCCAGTACTCGGGAGGCAGAGGCAGGCGGATCTCTGTGAGTTTGAGGCCAGCCTGGTCTACAGAGCGAGGTCTAGGAAAGGCACAAAGCTACACAGAGAAACCCTGTCTCGAAAAACCAAAAAAAAAAAAAAAAAGAAAAGAAAAAAGAAACACTTAACTTTGTATTTCCCTTCATGAATGTTCAAGAAAATGGAAAAGAAAATTTAAACTGTGAGAAAAGATTTAATTAGGATGATGTCATTCCCTGGGTGGACATCAATGTTGAGCTTTCTATGAGCACTTTGTAGAATACAGATGAGTGGCACATCTTCCCCTGTGTCTTAGTTTATGGTTTCTATTTCTGGGAAAAGACACATGACCACATAGGAAAAATTTAATTGGGTGGCTTAGAGTTTCAAAGGTTCAGTCCATTATCATCATGGGGGGAAACATTGTGGCATGTAGGCCAGCATGGTGCTTGACACAGAGCTAAGAGTTCTACACCTTGACTTTCAGGCAACAGGAAGTGGCCTGTCTCAATGGGAGTGGCTTTAACATATATGAGACTCAAAGCCCACCTTCACAGTGACACACTTCCTCCAACAAGACCTTATCCACTCCAATAAGGCCATACTTCCTAATAGTACCACTCCCTTTGGGGGCCATTTTCTTTTAAACCACCACACGGTTAGTAATTAGATATGTTTTATTACGTATGTTTTAATTCAGTGCTCTCCTAGATATACTGACTAAACTCAATCCTTTCTTCATAAAACATCTATGCTGCAAGAATCCCTGTTTGTTCCACTCAAGGAAAAATAATTAACTATATAGTTAAAAATTCTTAACTCTTCTATGATAAAATATTTTGCAAACTTAAAGTGAGGTCCACCTGTTTTCTGGATTTTGTTTTATTTATTTATTTATTTTTGTTTCCTTTTGTGTTCGCTTTTTAGCTCGTTTGTTTCTTCTCCACATCCCTCACAGACACCTGTGTGAAGCAGGGCATTCTGACAGAAAATCAGCTTGGAAGCTTCCAGGGAACACTGGTCTGCAGCACAACAAAGAATTTATCAGAGCAAAACCTTGTGATGCATATATCCTCTATTTTGCAGGAAATCATTTCCAGTATATTTCCTCACTGTGTGTCAAAGCGGTAATAGAATTCTGTAAAATTATATGTTGCTCTGTTCCTGCCTAACTGTAGCCTTGGTTCTCAAAAAGGCTTTCAACAGAAAAACTGGCTTGTTTTATATTATGCCCCTGAAAATTTCTCATTGTACCTAGTCAAAGAACACACATCAGAGCTTTTGCTGAGATCAACACCCTGCGTGGAATCTTAACATAATCTGTTCACTGTTCTCGGTATTGAAAATAATTGATGAATGCATTTTTTGTGACTGAAAATATTAATGGTTAACTGTGGTACATTATTAATTGACTTGGCAGGTCCTTTCTAAAAAATGTAGTACTTTTACAATCTTGGGTACCTCTTTATGAAAGAATATTTCTCCCCAAAGTCCCTCCCTTGTTGCCCTCTTCCCTCCTCCTCTCCACTTGAACTTCCCATTCCAGTACTGCCTCCACCACACATCTTTAATTATCTGTTCTATTGTCCATTTCCATGGAGATCTATTAGTCTGTTCCCCATAGACCCTTACTCTATACCTAAATTCTGTGTTTCTGTAGATTGTAAGTTGGTTACCATTGACTTAACAGCTAATATCCACATATAAGCAAATATATACAATATTTGTCTTTCTGGGTCCGGTTACCCCACTCAGGATGAAATTTTTTTGTAGTTCCACTCATTTACCTGCAAGTTTTATTTTTATTCTTTTAATTGAAAACAGATATTCTATCCTGCACATAATATGTCCCGATTACAGTTCCTCTTCCATAATATTGTCCCACTTCCTCTGCACCACCTCTCCAATCTGGATACACCCCCATTCTATCTATTAGAAAATAAACAGGCTTCTAAGGAATAATAATAAAATTAAATATAATGAAATAAAATATACTTAGGAAAATCAAACACACTGGAATTGACTGAAACAAATAAACAGAAGGAAAAGAACCCAAGAGAAGGCACCAAGAGCAGAGATCCACTTGTTTACACACTCAGGAATCCCATAAAAAAACTAAATTGGATATATATGCAAAGGAATTGTGGGATAAAAGAGAGAAGAAAATATAGAAATAAAATAAATGTAATATGTAATATATAATATATAATATAAATGCAATAACTTTTTAAAAATAAAAATAAGCTAAAATAAGGAAAAAAAACAGAAGAGAAGAGTTCTGACATGACATTATGAAACAGGGAATCTCCAAAGTTGCCTTTGAGTTCACTTTCTGTTGAACTTACATCTACTGCAGTTCACGTAGTCTACTCTTAAGGGCAGTTTGTTTCCCTAATGAAACTTGGTGGATGTAACTAAATTTTCATTAGCCAGTGCGTTATAAAATGGAGATTGCTCTGTGTTAGAGAAGGGGGGCATGCATCCACTTCTTCTTTCTGCGCTACGACAGCAACTGGTGCAGACCCTTGCAGACCTTGTGCATGTTGCTTCATTCTCTGAGTTCATCTGTACATCTATATTTTTGTTTAGCATCTATATGTTTTTTAGGGATTTTTATAGAAACATCCTGTTTACTGCTGAGTTTCCCAAAGTCTCTTTTTGTCTCTAAAATGTCTGGCTGTGAGTTATGCAGTTGTTCCCATCTGCTACAGGAGGAAGCTTCTCTGATGATGGATGTGGAACTCACTGATCTATGAGTATAGCAGAATGTATTAGGAATCATTGTATTTCTCTCTCTCTCTCTCTCTCTCTCTCTCTCTCTCTCTCTCTCTCTCTCTCTCTCTCTCTCTCTGTGTGTGTGTGTGTATTTAGGACAGTAGTATTTTCTTTTACCCTAAGTCCCTGGGTTATTGAATTTCAGTTTATGAGCCCCATGTTGTGGATTGGGGCTTCAGCCAAATTAGATATTATTTGGTTACTCCCACAGAATTTGTGTCACCATTAGATTAGCATATCATACAGATAGGATACCATTGTAGATCAAAGGGTTTGTGGCTGGGTTGGCGTTTGCATTTCTCCTTTGGTTGTTTTCAGAGTACCTTCCTTTACCAAAATTATAAGGGAAACAGAGAACCAACTGGCCATCTCTTGTCACCCAACGATGCTCCCAAGTGCCAGGACTGGATTATATCTAATTGAATTGTTGGCCAAAGGGGTCCCACAGAATCTCCAAACAACTCAGACTGTTGCCAAGACTATAGGTTGACCTCCACCCAGTGAGGCAATGACCCATTGCTGAAGACAATGCCTGCACAACTCATTGTACCTATAGAAGTCAAACTGGTGCTTACATAGAGCTCTAACCCCTATGTGCTAGATCCTTTGGTCTAAGAAGGTACTCTGCTCTGCATGCTATCAAAAGAGAAATGTAAACACAAAAACAGACACAAAGACTTTGATCTACAATAGTGTCCTACCAGCCTGATATACTAATGCAATGGTATACAAAATTTGTTAGAGTGATTAACTAATATCTGATTTGATTGAAGGCCCACTCTATGAGACAGAACCCACATCCAAACTGCTTGGGTGACCAAAAACCTGAGACTAGGTAGCCCGGTGACCTCAGGTCAAACTAAATGCCACTATGTTTTGTTTTGTTTTTTAAGTAACAATAAAATGACTTCTACTGAGATTCCATTACACTCCTCCATCAGTGCCTTGCTCAGCCATTATCAGAGAAGCTTACTCCTGCAGAAAATCAGAACAAATACAAAGACTCACAGGCAGATATTATGCCACCTTAAATGGAATGTCTCAATCTAATACATCCCCCCAAGGCTCGGGGAATCATGTTGAAAAGGAGGCAGAAGGAGTATAAGAGCCAGAAAGGATGGAGGAAACCAAGAAAGTAAGATCCTTTTAAATCAATGTGATCAAAGTTCATATGAACTCACAGAGACTGGGGCACAGAGGTGGGTTCCTAGAGCTGAGAGGAGATGTGAACACATGCCCCCATTCCTTTCCAGAAACTCTTTCCAGCTGATTACTTCTTGCAAATAAAAATTTAGTTCTATCCAAGAGAGTCTCACTGGGGAAACAGACCACTCTTGAGGGTAAGCTGCATGCCTAGCAGAAGATGGCCACCAGAAAATGAATTCAATGGCATCTTTGGGAGTTCCTTGTTTTATAATGTCATGTTTGGGCTTTTTCTCTTTTATTCTATAAGAAATTGTTACACACACACACACACACACACACACACACACACACACACACACACACACACACTTCTTTCTTTTTATCCTACAGGCCCTTGGAGTATATACTACAGCTTAGCGTTTATTGTTCTTATGTGATTCCTGAGTGTGCAAATGGGTGGGTCTCTGACTCTTGCTGAAAGAGGCAATTTTATGTGAATGTTTTTGTTATCATACAGAAAAGTGACTGGCACTTTAATTTTACATATACAATTCTTGCACACAAAAAGGAGTGTCGTAAATTTATTTTGCATTCTTAATTGGAGCCAATCTCATTTTACTTGCCAGTGCATATTATTCCCAAATGGATATCATCTAGTGGATCATCCAGTTAAGCTATAGAGATTGTAAAGGATAACGTCTCAGACACTCATCACCATTAAGAAATCATCATCATTAAGAAGGGTTTTTTTTTTTGCTGACATTGATCTAAATACTTTCATTCTGCCACCCAGGGTTCTAATACTTTAAATAATGCTATATTATAATTACTTAGTGTTCGTACTGTTCAACCCTGCTTTTTCGTAGACTTAACCCTGACTGTAAACTTGCTCTTTATAATCTATACAGATTTTGCATTTCCTATGGTAGAAATAAATAGTAACAAGGATGCATTTTATATTAAAGAGAATAGACCATCCCTTGAGCAGGAGAATAGAAGCCTGCTCACTGCTGTCTGATTGAGTGTAATGTTCTAGTCTAAACAATACTCAGGACACATGAGTAATGTGAAAAATAATATACATCCCAGGACTTAAGTAACTGGTGCAAAGGATTGAGGAAGAAACAAACTAGGTAGAGAAATAGACCAAGTTGTTACCATCAGCATTTCTTGTTTCAGCATAAATAAGGGCATATGTCTATTTTTTATAATCTTGCTTTAAAGAACAAAAATAACTCATAACCATTTAAAAACAGCAATACACTATAACACTGATATGTGATTTTTTTTGTACAGTTCTTTCTGAAATTCTCATCAAGTGGGATTTTGTTTCATTGTCTTAACCATCATTATCACCATCAACATCAACATAACCCATGTGTGTTAGGGGTGTGTGTGTGTGTGTGTGTGTGTGTGTGAGGGGTGATTTCTTGATGAATATGTGGGTGTGTGAATGTTCTACAGCTCAAGTGTGGTGATTAGAAAACAAATTTGTAGACTTAGTTTTCTTCATCTATGTTTGCATAGGATTCTAAGTTCTAAGTATTAAATCCCTGTGGCTATGTTTCTATAGCAAGAGCTTTTCCCTGATAAGCCATTTTCATAGTCCCAAATGAGATGTTTGACATTGACAAACAGAAAGAATTTAAGTGGAAAATGAAATGAATGGGAAGACTTACATTATTGACACTTAGGTGAGTGTGGCCACCTCAGACTAAGCTTCTAGTTACCTAGGAGAGTTCCGAGGCATACTTTATAAGAAGAAGACAAAAGAAAGACAAACTTTTAGAGAAACTGTGTGAGTTAATGTGAGTTCATTATGAACAGAGGAAGGAAAACCTGGTAGAATTGGATGGGGTAGAACCAATAATTAGCTTAATTCATACGAGGGAAGACAAATGGATATTGAAAATGTGATATATATATATTATATATATATAAATACTATTCAACTGTATATATAAACTATACACACACACACACACACACACACACACACATACACACACACAATGAAACACTATTCCACTGCAAAGAAAGATTAAATCTGCTGGTAAACGGATGGAACTTACTGATTGATCTAACATAGACCCAGGATTACAAACACCACCTGTTTGCTCTTCTTTCTGGATCCTAGATCCAACATCCTGGTTGTGAGAACAAAGCTTGGAGCAACCACAGAAATCAGGACAGTAAAAAGGGACTAGGGGGATGAGACAAGTGGACAGAAGCTCTAAAAAGTAGGCTACTAGGAGATAGGTTCTATTATTGGGGAACTGGAAAATGGGGGAATACTACTTGGGAGAGTGGGAGAGAAATGGAAGGAGAGGAGGGAAGGTGGTATAAATAATAAGAATGTTTGAAAAAGCCATAAGAAATCATATTATTTTATGTCTACACAAAATTACACATAAAAAAGTATATGTGTAATCACACCATTTGAGTGGCAATGCTCCACACCCAAAGCACAGAAATATTTAACAATGCTAGATTTCATTTACTGAGTGTTGGATAATAACGTCACTGAGGTAGATGATGACTAATTTTCCGATAATATTAGCTGTTTGTTTTCTGTGTTTTCCATCTTGTTGATGCAACTATGCTGTTGAGATTTTCTGAGTGTAGCCACATTGTGATCCTAATTTCCACAATGGCTCATTCTATCAGCTGTGAGATACACATAAGAGGTTGTAATCCCTTCTGCCTTCAATTGGAGACATCAACAGACCAATGAAAATGCATTCTTCATTCAAGCTTTTGCCAAATACAGTCCAATAATCACCCCTACCCTAATTATAGTATTCAGAGGTTTTCAACAGCTGTAGTTACAGAAACCTAATTCTATTACTTCAGATTAATGATGGGGGAAATAGGGGTAGTCTTCACAACTAATAACCCACTTCCGTATACCTACAATGTCCACAGTTGCTGCCTCTATTATCATCTAGCAAATCCCGATAGAACCATACAAAATCAAGGTTAACACTCTCTCATGCTGGCAATAAATCAAGTGATTAAAACACACACACACACACACACACACACACACACACACACACACACACAAAACCTACTGTAATAAAATTAACTAAAACTTGGTTTATTTCTCTTTGTATACATTGTTGTTATTATCCAACAATTCTCTCTCTTTGTGTGTGTGTGTGTGTGTGTGTGTGTACAGCTAGGTATAGTTGCAAAAGCCAGAGGTCACTGTTGACTATCTTCCTATATAACTCTCCATTTTATTTTAGAGAGAACATCTACCACTCTACCTGAAACTCACTGTTCCAGCTATACTGGCTACCCAGAGCATGTCAGGGAATCTGTCTATCTCTGCTCAACCACCAGTGGCTCAACCACCAGTGAGATCACAGAGCAATGCTGTCCTGCCTGGGTTTTACTAGTGCTGGCCATCCAAATAGAGCTGTGTACTTGAGCAGCACACACTTTACCTAGTGAGCTGCTGTGGGATGTTCTGTATGGCAAATGTGTTGCTAATAAAACACTGATTGGCCAGTGGCTAGGCAGGAACTATAGGCGGAACTAACAGAGAGAATTAAAAGAACAGGAAGGCAGAGGGAGTCACAGCCAGCCACCGCCAGGACAAGCAGCATGTAAAGATGCCAGTAAGCCACGAGCCATGTGGCAAGGTATAGATTTATAGAAACGGATTAATTTAAGATATAAGGACAGTTAGCAAGAAGCCTGCCATGGCCATACAGTTTGTAAGCAATATAAGTCTCTGTGTTTACTTGGTTGGGTCTGAGCGACTGTGGGACTGGCAGGTGAAAGAGATTTATCCTGACCATGGGCCAGGCAGGGAAACTCTAGCAACAGTGAGCCCTTTCCACGGCCCTGATCCAATAGTTACAATCAGTGTCACTGCTTTCTCAGACCAAGCTAAGCACGTTCTTTGCCAAACTCCTTCCTTTCATACTGTCTGGAGTACCAGGCTCATGCCTGCAGTTCAACAGATGTCAGACGCACATAGAAATAGTGAGAAAGTTGGACAAGAAATTTGGACCCAGAATATAGCTGAGAACTAATGTAGGGGATCAAATCAAAAGTACTTGGAATGTTTTGGTACATCACTTTAGCAATACAAAATTATACTTTACATTTTCATAACTGTCTCAAGCGTCATTAAAGTTAGGAACAAAAGTTCATACTTTATTTTTAAAAATTCATAGACTAAATAGCCAATATTTAAGAAAGCTAATTTCATCCATGACAGGACACTCAATGACATAAATGACTGCATAAAACAGAAAAAGTGTGACAAAGAAGTAGTGACATTCCCATTGAATTTAAGAAGGCTGACTTTCCTAATAAAAGGTTTTATACTATGTGACTGAATAAATTGTGTGTGCAATATCACTTCATGGAAGTCCAGTCACTGATTGGCCACTCCCACAAGTTCTGT